>VWZO01013347.1:22372-50739 GCA_013396975.1 Bucco capensis | reverse complement strand
TCCTTGCTCTTCCTGCTCTCTGCCATTTCCAGTGCCAGGTAAGCTCTGGGCTCTTTGGCCTTGTGTTGCTCCTCCTCTCCTGTCCTTGCTGTCACTGTCCCCTGCCTCAGGAGGAGCTCCTCAGTGCCCTTGGCTGGATGAGGCTCTCTGAGTCACTGACTTTGTGCTCTCTCTCCCTGTGCACAAACCCAATTAGCTGGTGAGTAATGAGTAACCTTCTGAGAGCAGCCCCACTCCCACTCAGAGCAGGACAGGAGCAGGGGAGAGGCAACTTCACTCCATCTTCTGCTCAAGATCCTTCTGAGCTGGGAGAACCTGAGCAGCTTTGTTGCAAGAGCTTTATTCCAAGAGCTTTATTCCAGCATCTCTTGTTGATAGCAGGTGCAGCTGCCAGCAGCAGTCAGCTTGTTTAGTGCCAGCTCTTGCTGCAATAGCCTCAGACATTTTCCTTCCTCCTCCAAGGTTCATCTCATATGTAAGTGATCAGGAGCAGAGAGATCTCCTTGCAGCTGTGACCTTGGAAGTGGGTGGCATTCTCTGCTTCCTCTCCAGCATCCTCTGGGATCTCCATTTCATCTGATCCCAGNGCTGCAGCCCAGGATGCATGGTTGAGATCTTCATGTAGTACAGAATCCAGCATGGTTTGGGTTGGAAGGGAGCTCTGGGGATCATCCAGCCCAGGCTCCCCCCCAGCACCTTGCCCAGGATCCCCTGCAGGTGCCTTTGGGATCTCTGCACCCCAGGAGACTCCCCAAGCTCTCTGGGCAGCCTGGGCCAGGGCTCTGCACCCTCACAACAAACAAGTTTCTGCTGCTGCTCAGCTGCAAGCTGCTGGCTTCCAGTGTGTGCCCATTGCCCCTTGGGCTGGCCCTGGGCACCCCTGAGCAGAGTGTGGCCCCAGCCTCTTGCCCCCTGCACCCTTCAGCTCTTGCTCAGCATGGAGCAGCTCCCCTCTGCTTCTGCTCTGCTCTCAGGGCTCTCAGCCTTTCCTTTTCTCAGTGCCCTCAGCATCTCCCTAGGCTCTGCTGGACTCTTTCCAGCAGTTCCTTGTCTCTCTGGAGCTGGGGGAGTGGTGGAGGCATGGAGCTGAGCCATCAGCTCTGGGCTTCTGCAAGCTCAGGAGAAATAGAAAACAGTTGTGGTGTGAAAGTGCATTGAGAAAAGAATAATCCAGTGCCTGATTTGGGGCTGCTTGCCATGTGATTCCAATCAAGGAAGCCTGCAAAAGCCACAGGGATAAAAAGTGAAGTCCCTGGATGGTGAAATGTTAGTAGAAATGCAAAACTCACATCTGCACCAGAAGACACAAAGCTGTGTTGAAGGACACACTTGGATGCTGCCATCTGCAAAAGTTTCCAGTGCTGGGAGCTTTGCTTGGGATGTAGGTTATCCAGGGAATGAGGTGTCAGTGATGAAATGAGCAGGAAAAGGAGAAGTTTCAGCTCTTTCCCTCCCCTCTCTGAGAGTTTCCTTCTAGGTGGGACCAACTCCTACCCAAGGATGAGCAGAAGCCAGGAGGACCAAGGTGCTCTGTGCTGCTCCAGCCTCACTGCAAGGACTTGTATTTCATCTGGGCATCTG
This sequence comes from Bucco capensis, assembly GCA_013396975.1. Classification (NCBI taxonomy): domain Eukaryota; kingdom Metazoa; phylum Chordata; class Aves; order Piciformes; family Bucconidae; genus Bucco; species Bucco capensis. The sequence continues at coordinate 49,158 of VWZO01013347.1, read as the reverse complement.
TCTGCAGCTTCAAGTGGAATAAACCATGAGGCAGCAATGTGTCCTTGTGGCCAAGAAGAGTGTGAGCAGCAGGTCAAGAGAAGTTCTCCTCCTCTACTCTGCCCTAGTGAGGTCACATTGAGTCCTGCATCCAATTCTAGCCTCACCAGGTCAAGAGAGACAAGGAATTCCTGGAGAGAGTCCAGCAGAGGCTAGGAAGATGCTGAAGGCACTGGAGCATCTCTGGCAGGAGGATCCTGTGTGTTAGCTCCAAGAGGTTGGTTTGGTGGAAAAATCCAGGTCATCCTAGCCTCTGCCATCCACCCATCCTTGGCTTTCGGTGACACCGAGGAGCCAGCCCAAGTTCAATATTTTCCTGTAGATGTTGCTAAGAGCTTAGAGTTCCTGAAAGGAGGGACTTGGAGGAGGAAAAAACCAATAAAGGAGCTGCAGGAAGATGTCCATGAGAGAAGCCAGCAGTGTTTTGCAGCCTGGTGTCAAGCTGATGAGATGTGACACATCTCCTCGCCCTTTGCCTGCTGCCTGTGGATGTGGTCATGTCCTCTCCTTCTCCCTTGAGAAGGAAAAGATGAGTTTGACTTCTTGTTGGGCTTGAAATGGCAGCAAATTGAGGAGAGCTGAGCCCTGCTCCAGCTTTTTGCAGCTGGCTGCTGTGTCTAACCTGGAATGCTTTGGGTTGGAGTTGGTTGCAGAAGGCTTGGTGACACAGATCCTGTTTCCTTAGGCCAGGGCTGGTGGGGATGGGAGATGCTTAGCCTGCCCATCTCCATTCATTCCAAAGAACCTTGGTTTTCCCCATCAGTCTGTCTTTAATTCCACTGTAATCCAAAGTTGATCAAGCCCTGGAGCAGAGACTAGGCCAAAACTTAGCTCTCAGGATAGATTTGTTCTGATCTGCTCTGATTTTTGGCAATGGTTAGAAACATCTAAATAGTGGAAGAAAGTAAAAAAGCAGATTTCAAAGGAGCTTGCACTGATTGGAGGTGGAAAGGGAATTCCAGGGTATTTTGCCAGACTATTCCTTCAATCAAGGCTTATAAACAGTTCCATGTGACTTCAGGCTGGGCCAGGATTTGAGGGAGCAGGCTGGGATTCACATCATTCCCTGCAGAGGGAATTTTGAAGCCACACACAATGTCCTAATGAGGAGGGATAAGGCTCTTCAGCCTTGCACTTTTTGGTCTTCTTACTGTTGTGCTTTATTCCTGATAATGCCATAATCATCTGGCATTGCTCCCAGTGGAGTTTTAGGCTTTGCTGGGGGGTTAGGGAGTGATTAATTTATTGATAGCTTCTTCCAGGCTGCAATTAAAGCAGGCTGGACCTCAAGCAAGGGCTGTGGCTGGATCCTGTTGAAGCTGTGGAGCTGGAAACTGATGTCAGGCCTCTGAAAGCTGTCCTGCCTCAAAGCTCTATGCCTTTTAGGAGAGACCAAGGTGCCATGGATGCTTGGTGAGGTGCTGGGCATCCTGGCTACTGTGGAAATCCAAAGGGTCATCATCCTACCACTTGAGTAAATGACTTCTTTTTTGGGGGGGCCCATGATTGAGTTCCAAACAGCATCATGTGGAAGTGACTTTCCTTCCTCCTATATTCCTTAGGGATATGGACCTGAGGTCTTCTCCTTCCAGGGGAAGTATTATCTCTACACATCATCTTCACCTCATCCTCACATCATGTTCCTCAGTCCATCTGACATTCTCTCCTTCTTTCCTCTCTGCTGAAAGATAACCCACAGAGAATCAGTAGGGGTGGAGAAGACCTCTAAGATCAACAAATAATGAAGGTTGGAAGAGATCTCTAAGCTCATCAGATCATGAAGGTTTAAGAGATCTCTAAGCTCATCAAATCATGAAGGTTGGAAGAGATCTCTAAGCTCATCAAATCATGAAGGTTGGAAGAGATCTCTAAGCTCATCAAATCATGAAGGTTGGAAGAGATCTCTAAGCTCATCAAATCATGAAGGTTGGAAGAGATCTCTAAGCTCATCAAATCATGAAGGTTGGAAGAGATCTCTAAGCTCATCAAATCATGAAGGTTGGAAGAGATCTCTAAGCTCATCAAATCATGAAGGTTGGAAGAGATCTCTAAGCTCATCAAATCATGAAGGTTGGAAGAGATCTCTAAGCTCATCAAATCATGAAGGTTGGAAGAGATCTCTAAGCTCATCAAATCATGAAGGTTGGAAGAGATCTCTAAGCTCATCAAATCATGAAGGTTGGAAGAGATCTCTAAGCTCATCAAATCATGAAGGTTGGAAGAGATCTCTAAGCTCATCAAATCATGAAGGTTGGAAGAGATCTCTAAGCTCATCAAATCATGAAGGTTGGAAGAGATCTCTAAGCTCATCAAATCATGAAGGTTGGAAGAGATCTCTAAGCTCATCAAATCATGAAGGTTGGAAGAGATCTCTAAGCTCATCAAATCATGAAGGTTGGAAGAGATCTCTAAGCTCATCAAATCATGAAGGTTGGAAGAGATCTCTAAGCTCATCAAATCATGAAGGTTGGAAGAGATCTCCAAGATAATCAAATCATGAAGGTTGGAAGAGATCTCTAAGCTCATCAAGTGCAAGCATCACCCTGTCCCCACTATGCCACTAAAGACATCTTCACTGTGACTCACAGACTGTGGACAAGATGTCCCAAGTGGGACCTTATGGAACCCAGCAGGATACAGAGAAGCCATCCAGGTGCTTGCACAGGGAGCACATGAGAGCAGGACCATGCCATGACCACCTCTTCCAGCTCCATGGATCTGCAGCCACTTCCAGAAGAGAGCATCCAGCTAACAGCACAAGGAGCTCCTGCAACTCTTTGGAGTCTCTGACTCCAATTTACACCTCATGGAAAAAGTTGGACAGCTAATGATTCCTTGCCACCTTGGAATCTCTTCTTGTGATGTCTTGAGAGCTGAGGATGGAGCAGACCTCAGCAGAGAGGAGAAAGAAGAAAGGAAAATGCTCCCAGACCAACTTCCCTAAGCAAGCCTGACCCAATCCAGCTAGTGCTGGCCAGAAAGCAGGGCTATATTTAGGATTATTTCTCTTTTTTCAGGCTCTAATGCTCTTTACTAGGCTCAGCTTGGCAACTGCTTTGAAAGGAAGCTGGGAAGCAATTTTTCATGGCTAAGTTCTTCAGGGATGAATAGGATATCTCCTACCTCCCTGGGCAAGCTGGGTTAGGGTCTGACCACCTTTCATCATAAGAATTTCCTTCCTTCTCCCTAGTCTAAATCTTCCTCTTCTAGCTTCAAACCATCAGCCCTTGTCCTGCTGCAAGCCTGTCCCCATCAGGGGCATGGAATGGCAATTCCACTTGAGAATCACCTCTGCAAGCTCAGATGTTGAAGGCACTGGAGCATCTCGATGATCCTGAATGGGACCAGGATGATCCTGAGTGGGACCAGGATGATCCTGAATGGGACCAGGATTCCTGGAGAAGATGCTTGGAGCAGGGTCTGGCCTATGGAGGGGATAAAAAAGATCCTTTCCAACCTTCTCTCTCCCCATGGAGGAGGCAGATGGAGGCCAGAGGCCAACATGCAGAGCACATGGCATGGATCTGCTTCCAACCCAACCTGTCTGGAGATAACCAGCACTGCTGCTGGACTTGAGCTTTCCACTTGCTATAAAAGTGGTTTTTAATGAGCAGGATGGAGCTGGTTAGTGCAACTCTTGGATCATTAATAGATGTAGAAATTTGGTAATGTGCTGTTTGACTTTATGGATGAAATGAGCTAATTGGAAGGAGCTCTGCTCTGGTGCTGAGTGAGGAAACCCAGGCCTGCTGGAGGGGAACAGTGTGCTGCTTTCCCACAGCTCTCTTCTCCAATGGATGGATCCTGAAATGTAGCTTTTTGTGAAGAGAGCACCTTTGGAGCTCTGTGGTAGTGCTGGGATGTCCTGCTCCTCAGCTCCATGCTTGGAAGGAGCAGCTGGCAGGGTTGCAGGAATCCTCTGGGATGGCTTAGTTGGCCCAAGTTGAGTTGAGATCTTCTGCATCCTACTTCTGCTGGCTTTGGGGAAAACTCCATGGTCTCTTTGATGACCATGAGCAAGCAGGAACTTGCTTTCACATCCTGCTTTGGGACTGAATTGGGGCTAGATGCTGATCTCCTGCTGCTACAAACCAATGGAGTCTCTTCCCACTGCTGCCCTGCTCTCAGCTCACAAAGGACCTTTCCTGCTCATGGGCCTGTCCTGCTCTGACCTGGCACCAGCTGTTCACACACAGCCACGGTGCCAAAGTGCCACTCAGGATGTGGATGGAGCAGAACAACTGCACCAGCAAAGAGCTCTGCATCTTTTCCCTGCTCCTTGCTTCTTTTCCCAGCTCCTTGCGTCTTTTCCCAGCTCCTTGCATCTTTTCCCTGCTCCTTGCTTCTTTTCCCTGCTCCTTGCTTCTTTTCCCTGCTCCTTGCTTCTTTTCCCAGCTCCTTCCAGCCCCTCCCAGTTCTCAACATCTTTTCCCAGCCTTCTGCATCTTTTCCTCACCTCCCAGCTCCCTGTATCTTCTCCCAGCTTGCTGCATCTCTTCCCCTGCATCTTCTCCCATCTTCTTCCCCTGTATCTTTTCCCAGCTCTCTACAACTCCTCCCAGCTCCATGCATCTCCTCCCAGCTCCCAACATCTTTTCTTAGCTCTCTGCCTCTATTTCCAGCTCCCTGTATCCTCTCCCAGCTCCCTGTATCTTCTCCCAGCTCCCTGTATCCTCTCCCAGCCTGCTGCATCTTTTCCCCTGCCTCTTTGCCCAGCTCCCTGTNTCTTCTCCCAGCTCCTAACACCTTAGCTCTCTGTCTCTTTGCCTAGCTCCCTACACCTTTTCCTAACTCCCTCTATCTTCTCCCAGCATCCTGTATCTTCTCCCAGCTCCCTTCACCTTTCCCCAGCTCTCCACCTATTTCCTCAGCTCCCTGCCTCTTTTCCCAGCTCCATGCTGGAGTGAGCAGCCTGGGAGCATTCAGATCCTTGCTCTTCCTGCTCTCTGTCATTTCCAAGGCAAGCTCTGGAATTTCTTCTCTGCAAGGGTTGTTCAGTCTTGGCCCAGGCTGCCCAGGGAGGTGCTGGAGTCAGCATCCCTGGAGAGGTTGAAGGAATATCTGGATGCTCTCCTTAGGGCCATGGTGGTGATAGGGATGATTGGACATGATGCTCTTAGAGGTCTCTTCCATCCTTCATGCTGAAGAGTTTGCAGCCTGTTGGCTACAAACAGAGATGCTTCTCCTAGCTCCTGGAGGCTCAGGACAATCTGTGATCTCAACTAAATCAAACCTCAGGCAAACAAAGGAGCCTTAACCTGTAAAATCCAAAAGCCAAAGTGTAGGTGCCCATTTTCTGACAGCCAGGAGTTTGGTAAGAGTGCAGGGGGACAGAAAAGTGAAGGTGTAATTGTTTTTGGGCCTAGAACCAGGAAAACTCCTTCTCCAAATTAATCCAGGGAGAGCTATGAATCCCCCAGTATTTCATCTGACACTTCATAAAACTCCAGTCATAATCCATAAACCTGACATTATGAGATTAAAAACCTCAGTTCCTCCTCGAAGGGAGCTCCCTCATTAGACATGCTGCAGTTTTATAACCTTCCAAGTTCCTCCCCAATTACCATGATTAATACTCTGCTTTCCTAAAACAACCCTGCCAACACATTAAAAAACACCAAATCCACCAGAGGGGTTGGTACCAGCTGTTTGGGCTAATTGTAGAGTGAAATATGGAGCAGCAAGAGAAGGATGCTCTGGAAGTATCCATCAGGACCAAGGGAGGCAGAGCTAGAGATACCAATTGAAGTGCCAAGCCTGGGGAGGTTGAAATCACTTTGAGATATATCCAGCAAACTGTTTCTTCATCATCCAGGCCAAGAAGAAGGAGCAAAAATGCTCTCTGTGCTCTCCAGACCAGCAGAAGCAGCTCCTGGAGAGCTTTGGTGATCTTGTCTCCAAATGTGGCTGGGGAAGAGGAGCAGCATCCCCACAGCTGCTTGGCACATAGGGGAAAGACCTTGAGGAGTTTGATGGCTTACCCCAAATCCCCAGCATCAGGCATGGAGTGCTTGAGGCAGGAGATGAGCCCCTGGTGAGGACACTCAGTGCTCCTACCCATGGCAGGGGCTTTGGAAAGGACAAGGGGCAATGGTTTGAAAGTGGAGAAGAGTAGATTTCAACTGGATATTAGAAAGAAGTTGCTCCCCACGAGGGTGGTGGAACACTGGCCCAGGTTGCCCAGGGAGGTGGTTGAGTTGCCATCCCTGGAGGCATTGCAGGTGAGGCTTGCCAGGGCTCTGGGCAAGCTGCTCTAGTTGGGGATGTCCCTGGCCACTGCAGGGGGGTTGGACTAGATGAGCTCCAGAGCTCCCTTCCAACCCAAACCAGTCTAGGATTCTATGAACTAGGTGATTGTTAAGGTCCCTTCCAACCCAAACCATTCTGTGGCTCTATGACCAGAGATCTCTGCCCTCACTGCCCTGAGGATTTCATGTTAATTAAATTGCCCAGCATGGATTGGGTTGGAAGGGAGCTCTGGGGATCATTCATCCCAGGCTCCCCCCCAGCAGCTAGCCCAGGATCCCCTGCAGGTGCCTTTGGGATCTCTGCAGCCCAGGAGACTCCCCAAGCTCTCTGGGCAGCCTGGGCCAGGGCTCTGCACCCTCACAACAAACAAGTTTCTGCTGCTGCTCAGCTGCAAGCTGCTGGCTTCCAGTGTGTGCCCATTGCCCCTTGGGCTGGCCCTGGGCACCCCTGAGCAGAGTGTGGCCCCAGCCTCTTGCCCCCTGCACCCTTCAGCTCTTGCTCAGCATGGAGCAGCTCCCCTCTGCCTCTGCTCTGCTCCAGGAGAAGCTCTCAGCCTTTCCTCCAGTGCCCTCAGCATCTCCCTAGCCTCTGCTGGACTCTCTCCAGCAGTTCCTTGTCTCTCTTGACCTGGGGATCCCAACACTGGCTCCAGGACTCCAGCTGTGGGCAGAGCAGGAGGAGGAGAAGCTCTCTTGACCTGCAGGTCAGGCATTAAGCCATGGTAATGTCCCTGCTGGTGTCCAGCAGCACTGACAGCCACTGGCATCTGAGCATCATGACCTGCTCAGAGCACACTGAGGTCAGAAAGGTGTCAAGCTCCTGCTTCCATCCACAGGCCAGAAAAACACCAAACTTGGCTTCTTTTTGAATCCCTTGATTGTTTTTTTTTTCCTTTGAAGGGCTGCTGGAACTCAGATCTCTTGCTCCTGACTTCCAAGGAGAGGAGAATCACTCCTGCAAAGCTTTCCCTGGACCACCCAGCTGCTCTCTGACCTGAACCTCAGCACCAGTGGCAAAGAGCAGAATTGTTCCCTTAGTATTCCTGGCATCAGGAAAGGGGCAGAGTTTCCTCCCTAGCTGAGAGCTGTGGTAATGAATGTAAGCTGATTAAGATGCATCCAATTAAATCAGGTGCAGGTCAAAGGGGGAAGCAGCAAAGCTGGAGGAGGAGGAGGATGTGTGGTGGTCAGGGAGCTAAGATGTGGATGGAAGTCAGATGGAAATGCTTCTTTGTTGTCATCATTCTGGTAATTATCTGAGTCAGGATCAACAATTAGTTATGTTTTAGTTAAATAACAGTTGGGACTTTGTTGCTTACTGGAATACAAATGACTTAGCATAATGGGTGAGATCTCTCCTTTGTTTTTAAGGTTATGTGGTTGCTATTGGGGTTTGGAAAATTATCACTTTTGGATTTCCAACCCAAAAAAAAAGCTAATATTTCCTCCCTGAAGGCTTGCAGGATCATTATTATCCCAGATCCAGCAGCACAAGCAGAAAAGAGACCATTTCCCAGGAGCACTGTGGAAATGAAATCACATTCTTCCCTCAACTGAGCTTCAACAGTCACACAGAATCATGAAGGTTGGAAAAGATCTCCAAGATCATCAAGAACAACCATCACCTGGAAGCTGGTGCTGGAAGGTGCTGTAGGTTGGGTAGGAAAAGATTTGCCATCACCAATGTCATCATGGAAAAGCATCAGAGTATCTGTCAGGGTGCTAAAACCCATCCCATGTCTCCTCCAGCACACCTTGCTCTTGTCCTTCCAGCAGGTGCTTGCTGGGTGTCCTTTAACCTAATGCTGCCTTTTGTCTGTCCTCTTTTAGGTGCTTCTGATCATAAGTGGGAACCTGAGTTTCCTCAACTGGCTCACCATGGTGCCCAGCATCTCCTGCTTTGATGACATGAGCCTGGCCTTCCTCTTCAGCTCCAGAGTGAAGGAGAGAGTGGCACAGATGCAGCTCAAAGAGGCAAGCAGGGAGCATCTTCCCTTGGGTGAGTGATTGCCAGAGCAAGGAGAAGTTGCACAGAGGTGCTAGCTGATATATTCTGCCTGAGTTGGGATTTCTCCAGCTTCTTTTTTTTCCCCCTCTCTGCTCACAAAGCACAAGTTGTTGAGCTGCTGCTGCTGCTGGGCTGTGTGGCAAGAGGCATCAGAGAGAAGCCTTCACCCTAGGTCACCAGAGCAGAAGACAGGAGGCTACCCAGCCATGCCCTGCTCCTGACCTGATTCTGTGAGCCTCTGACCACATCCTTGGTGTGTGTGTGTGTGTGTGTATCATTCCTACTGGGACCTCCAATTCCCATGGCTAGCACTCAGCTCCTGCCTTGCTCCATCCAGATGCCTTTGGCTGATGTCCCATGCTCCTTCCCCAAGTCTTGCTCCATCCCTGCAATGCTCTGGTGGTGGTATTTAAACCCCTTTCCTCTCTGAGTGTGTGTGGCTGTGACCTCAAGGGCATGATGATGCTGTTCCCCCCTGATGCTGATCCAGTCCAGCCATGCCCCCAGAATGTGACCTGAGGAGCTGCTGACATTGTCCACGTGCTGTTGAGCTTTGTGGCTGTACCTACAGTGGCTAGAAAGTTGAGCCCAGCTCAAAAGCAAGGCCAAAGCCTAAGGCCCTTGATGGCCTCACACTGCTCTGGCAGCAGCAAGGAGAGAAGGGGCTAAGGGGGAGGCATCTGAGCAAGCTCCTTCCTAACTCAAATGATCCTCCAGAAATGTTCTCAGACTAAACAATTATTAATAGCTTCTGGGAGAGGTTCAAATAAACATCCCTGTCCTGCTGAGATAAGGAGAGAGAGCTGCAGGCAGTGCCTTGGAATGGGAGCCTTTGGCTGTGAATGGGGAAGGCATTTCAAAGGGCCAGGAAGGGACCTGCAGAGGTCACAGCTGCATGGCACTCAGTGTCTCCTTGGGCTGAAAGCCTGAGCTGCTCCTGCTCTGCTGAAGCAACACGAGTTCTCCTGCAGAAATGATAAGCAAGAAGAGATTTGGGAGAAGGAAAAATGAGGTTTGAGTGGAGCTGGTGAGAGAGAAGGAAGAAAATGCAAGAACTAAGTCTGGGAGGAGGCAGGAGCTGGAGACACTTCACACACAGCTTAGAGAGCAGGAGGGCAAGAGGGAGCAAGGTGCAAGTGCCAGCTGTGGTTTTTCCCCTGTCTTGAAGCCATGATTAATCTGACATTGTAGACATTTTTCTTCCTAAGCCCTTTCTCAGACTATTTGGAGAAAGGCAGATCTCTGGAGTGATAGAGGCTGGGCCCTTGGCAAGGTCAAACTGGATTAGAGCAGAAGGTTTTGTCAGGCACCCAGGCAGGGTCCTGGTCACTGTGTGTGTGGGGGGAAAGCAGAGCCTATCTCTGGGGGTAAGATCACCTTCTTGTGCTCTGCAGACAGGTGGGACATGTCCCAGCCCTGGGAGCAGTCCAGGTCAGGATGTTTAGGGGCTGTGAGCATCCTGTTCCAGCTGTATCCCACAGCAAGGATGTTGGACTAGATAAGGTCTTTTGCAAGCAAAGCAATTCTATGACTTGTGAAGGTCTCTTCCATCTCTTAACCTTTCTGTGTCCCCAACAGGTTGCTATATCCGCAGAGTGGTGAACATCTCCTTTGGCCTCCTGATTGCTTACCTCAGCATCCCAGTTATCCTCAACCTGCTCAACTCCAGGCAGGTGATGAACACCTCCTTCAACCCTCTCAGGATAGTGAACACCTATGGAGCTTTTGGGAGGTGAGTCACTATATTCATGGCTTCTCTCTTCACTCTGCTCTAGTAACCACCCTGGGAGTCCTAAACCTGACCAGAAACCCTTCCAGGAGACTTGGAATTTATGAGGGAAAAGGAGAAGGTTTCTCTTCCATTCCAGTTGTGTTTTCTTTGGGCTGTTTGCAGTTAGCTGCTTGTGTTGATGGAGCAACTGTTAATAGCAGGATGAAAAGATCCATGAGAGAGGAAAGAGAGAGTCCTCACCATCAGATTGATGGTGAACTTCTCTTCCCCTGCACACATTTGCTCTCCTTCCTGTAAACATTCACAGGAGCTATTGGGTAGCAGATTTTAGGCCAAGAAAAGGAAGTGTTTTTGTATTCCAAGGAGTGTCTTGGGGAATTCACTGCTCCAGGAAGCTGTGGAGACAGAAGTCTAAATGGCCTCCAAAAAGAACAAGGCAGATGGAGAGGAAAGGACAGTCCAGCAGCAGTCTGGCTGCTGCTTTCAGCTCAGGAAATCCCAATTTCAGCTGCAAGGTGAGGCTGGAGAAAGGGAAACATCTCCAGCTGCCTTAGGCTTGGAAAGCTCTGAGGCTGGGTGTTGTGGGGACAAGGTTAGCCATGGTTGGGTTCACCATCCCTGTTCTTCTGAGCTGGTCTTCTCAGTCTCATCCTGAGCAGGATAACTGAGAAGATGCTGAGGAAGAGAGCTTTATCCAAACAGCTTCTCCCAGGGGCAACACCAGGGCTAATCTTCTCTGGATGGTTCCCCAGAGGCCTGAGCTTGGCAGTTCTGGTGCTGGTAGCTCTGGATGAGATCCCCCAGGAGGAACCACCAGGAATTAAAGAGCTTCTAGGAAAGGGAAAGTAAATTGGCTGTTGAGAAGGTTGGTTGAGCACATGCTGAAGGGAAGGAGCAGGTCTCAGTGGAAGCACTGGAGATGCACAGGACACCTGGAGCCCATCACATGTTGAGCTTAGTCTAGCAAAGTTGTGGAAGATGCTCAACTTTCTCCTTGTCTTGACAGAAAGAAGGAGAAATCACCCCAGCACCTTCTTGGAAAAGCAGAAAGGGTGAAGCTCCAGGAGCTTGTTTTCTTTGGGCTGTTGCTCTTTTCCTTTTCCAGCCTCTGGTTTTCTGTTTCAACAGTTAACTAGAAGCTAAAGAGCATGTGCTGAAATGCTGCTGTGAGATGTTTGTAATTCCAGCCTGGGTAAACCAATCAAAAAAGAAAAGAGGATTGCAGCTCCTAATGGATCTGGGATGATGTGGAAGCTGACAGCTCTGCAAGCACACAGTAGGAAGCTACTTTTTAGGAGTCAGTTGGTGTCCCTGATTTACAGGGTGTTTCTTCTAAGCCTTGGGCAGCTGGCCAAGCCTCAGAAGTCAGCCCAAGGGATAGAGTCTGGAACTTGGCTGGAGGATCCAGGAATCTATTCAATGGAGGGAACAATTAGAAGCTGAGAAGTAGTAGATTCCTTAGGGTTGTAAGCAGCTAGCACTGGAAGGCATGGGGGGAGAAGGTGGAAGCTTCTGGGAGCAAAGGGTGGTGGGAGGTGGACAACTTTGGACACACAAATCATTGAGAAATTCCTGCTGGGCTTTCCATGGCCTGGGAAGTCTCCTTTCACCACCATGACCTGCTGGAGGGCTGGGCTGCTTTTTGACCAAGTTTCTATACCTTGAGAGGGCATGAGGTGACTTGGTTGTGTTTTCATGTTCTGCTTGGCTTGCCTTCTCCTCCTCTTGCTGACTAATAGCTCCATGAGACCTGTCTTATCCTAGAATCCTAGAATGGTTAGGGTTGGAAAGGACCTCTGGAGCTCATCTAGTCCAACCCCCCTGCAGTGGGCAGGGACATCCCCAGCTAGAGCAGCTTGCCCAGAGCCCTGGCAAGCCTCACCTGCAATGCCTCCAGGGATGGGAACTCAACCACCTCCCTGGGCAACCTGGGCCAGTGTTCCACCACCCTCGTGGGGAGCAACTGCTTTCTAATATCCAGTTGAAATCTCCTCTTCTCCAATTTCAAACCATTGCCCCTTGTCCTTTCCCTGCAGGCCTTTGCAAACAGGCCCTCTGCAGCCTGCTTGCAAGTTCCCTTTAGGTCCTGGAAGGTCACTAGTAGTTCCCCTGAAGCCTTCTCTTCTCCAGGCTGAGCAATGCCAGCTCCCTCAGCCTGTACTCATAGGAGAGACTCCTAGTGGAGAGACAGCTGTGAATGATGCCCCTGGAGGCAGCTCCTTGGGGATTTGCTTCCTATGGAGCCAACCCTCAAGGCTCTATGACCTGGGCTCTTTGCTGGTGTGTCCTGCCCTCTGCCATGGCCAAGGCTGGAGCTGGAGCTCCCAGACAGGATGCTGGAGTGCTCCCAGCTGCAAGCAGGAGGTTCCAGGGCCAGACAGACCTTCAAAATGCATAGGCAGCATTTAGGCAGCTAAAGCTGAGCCAGCAGTGTGGCCAAGGAGGCCAACAGCATCCTGGCTTGGAGCAGCACTAGGGCAGGGATTGTCCTCCTGGGCTGGGCACTGGGGAACAGCTCCAATCCTGGGCTCAGCTTTGGGTCCTTCACTCCCAGAAGGACATTGAGGTGCTGGAGTGTGTCCAGGGAAGGGCAAGGAAGCTGGGGAAGGCTCTAGAGCACAAGTGTGCTGAGGAGCAGCTGAGGGCACTGGGCTTGGTTAGGCTGGAGAAGAGGAGGCTCAGGGGGGACCTTCTCACTCTCTCCAGCTCCCTGAAAGGATTGAGGGAAGCATAGGAGGACATGGAAATTAAAGTTTTCCAGGTACTTTAGTGCTGGAGAGAGCAAAGTCTACTTTTCTCTGTAGCTTGACCCACCAGAGGCTCCACCAGTTCCATGACTCTGTTGATTCCTGTTGCTGTGTAGACTCATGAACTTCACCTCACTTGAGACAAACCACAATGTCCTCTTGTGTCCCAACAGCATTACCAAGGAAAGAACAGAAGTTATCCTTCAAGGCACATCCAGCCTGGATCCCAATGATCCTGCTGCTGTTTGGGAGGAATATGACTTCAAATGCAAGCCTGGGGACTTGAAGAGGAGACCATGCCTCATCAGCCCTTACCACTACCGCCTGGACTGGCTGATGTGGTTTGCTGCCTTCCAGGTACCTGCCTTGGGCTGGGTTGGTATAGCCTGAAACTCAGCATGGATTGGGTTGGAAGGGAGCTCTGGGGATCACCCAGCCCAGGCTCCCCCCCAGCAGCTTGCCCAGGATCCCCTGCAGGTGCCTTTGGGATCTCTGCAGCCCAGGAGACTCCCCAAGCTCTCTGGGCAGCCTGGGCCAGGGCTCTGCACCCTCACAACAAACAAGTTTCTGCTGCTGCTCAGCTGCAAGCTGCTGGCTTCCAGTGTGTGCCCATTGCCCCTTGGGCTGGCCCTGGGCACCCCTGAGCAGAGTGTGGCCCCAGCCTCTTGCCCCCTGCACCCTTCAGCTCTTGCTCAGCATGGAGCAGCTCCCCTCTGCCTCTGCTCTGCTCCAGGAGAAGCTCTCAGCCTTTCCTCCAGTGCCCTCAGCATCTCCCTAGCCTCTGCTGGACTCTCTCCAGCACTTCCTTGTCTCTCTTGACCTGGGGAGCCCAGAGCTGACCCCAGGACACCAGATGTGACCTCCCTAGGGCAGAGCATGAGAACTAGGACTGAGCTTTACAAACCTGAGCCTAGCAGCAGTGGCAGGAGGCAAACCCATCTGCCATCATCACACTCTTTTCCCTTTGTTCCTCTCTCCTCTCCCTGGGCATCCTCTTCCCTCACTCCTCTCCCTCCCCTGCCCCAAACTCCTCTGTTTGCTTTCTTTTGTGGTATTTTCATTTAGGAGGTATTTTTGGATTCCTCAGCCATGACCTAAGCCTGCCTCTCTGGCTCTGGTTTGATATTTACCCTGCTGGGGTTTGTGTGCTGGAATTTCATTTAATCTGCTTTAGGAATGCTTCTCCCTCAGCCAGCAGGCAGCCAAGGGTGAAGCTCCAAGGCTTCCATGGCTCCAAGGTGACAGCAGGCAGCAAAGGGTGAATGAAGCTCCAAGGCAGCCACCATGCTCTGTGCTACCTAACGGGTGGACAAGGTTCATAGGGAGCTGCTGGTGGAAATCTTGAGTGTATTTTGGGAGGCCTCCATCAAATCCAGCTCACCCAACCCCAGGTTGTCCTTGTGGAAGAGGCAGGGATACCTCCCATTAGAGCAGCTTGCTCCCAGCCCCAGGGATGGATGGGGCTGCCAGCATCTCTCTGGGCAACCTGGGCCAGTGTCTCTGCACCCTCCTGGGGAACAACCTCTGCCTAACATCCAACCTAAATCTCCCCTCCTTAAGCTTGGATCCATTCCCCTAGTCCTAGCACTACCTCACATCCTAACAAGTCCTTCCCTAGCCCTCTTGGAGCTCCCTGCAGATCTCCCAGCTCTCCTGGGAGCCTTCTCTTCTGCAGCCTGAACAATCCCAACTCTGTCAGCCTGTCCTCATAGAAGAGCTGCTCCAGCCTCTGAGTATCCTTCTGGCACTGCTCTGGACACCTTCCAGCACATTCCACACTTGACTGTGTTAGTGCAAAGAGAAGAGCTGGAGAAGCTTTGTCTGTCCTCCAGCTGCTGGTGGCAATGCTCCTGGGGATGGTTTGACTTCTCCTGTAGGATGGTGTGAGCCTTTATGGAAGGAACTGTGCTGGTGGCCAAAGAGTTCCCAATCTGGGACAGGCTGAGGGGTGGACTCAGCATCCTCAATCAACAGCAAGCACAAAACAAAATGCTCCTCATAGTTTTGGGGCTTCAGGTTGGTCACTTTTCCTGGTAGTGGCATCTTTTTGGGTTTTAGAAAAGCCAGTTGTTTATTGTACCAAAGATTTGCTCCTCAGCAGTGGAAAGCTTTCAGTGTTGTGCTTCCAAATGCAAGGGAAAGCTTCTCTCCTTCCTGTGGCATGAAGCTTTAGTTATTCTGCTTGTAGCCAACACAAAGGCATCTCCTTGGTGCTTCTCAAGTCAGAACTGCTCAAGAAATAACAAAGGCAGTGCTGTCTTCAGCTTGGTTTGGGTTTTAAAGCCTGGTTGCATCTCACCTGGAAGCTTCTCAGACTGGTGGCTTGGTGACTCTGTGTCTTGCAAAGCCACTGAGAAGTGTGTGTGTGTTTGCTAGATGTGAGGTCTGAGGTGCTAAAGACACTCCAAAGAGAGGAGAGAAGCTGCAGGGATGGGATTGATCCTCTAGGGATCTCCCCTGGGTGTTAGCAAGGAGCTGGGATGGAGACTTGATGCTCTCCTTGGAAGAGCTGAGAAGAAGTGACCTGATTTCTGGAGCAAGGCACTTTTGTGAAGGGTTTTATTCAGTCCTCTCTCACCTTGGTTTTCCAGGCAGAAGGTGTTTAGAGGGAAAAAGCTGGATGGAGGAGGAGATATGGGTAACCTAGTGAACCCTAAGCACAACCTTTTCCAGGTCTTTTCTTCCGCTTTTCCCAGACCTTGAGTCACTTCCATTTTCCATTGCCTTTTGGTCCATGTTGAGCATGGGAGAAGTTTCTTTTCCCTGTCTCCCTGTGGATATGAATCATTCCAACCCCCCCTGAGCTGCCTGGGGGTTGGGTGAGCAGTGAGATAGTGATGGAATTGCCCAGGAACCCATGGGAAGCTGATAGCCTCTCATGCCAGGAGCTGGATAAACACAGAGGGAGAGCTTGTCCATGCAGAGCAAGGCTTGTTGTGTGCAGAGCTTCTCCCCTAGCTGCCTGGGCTCTGTTCTGGAACAAAGTGACTTTTCTTTCTCATGACAGAGGTGATGTGGGAGCTCTGCCAGGTGTGTGATTTGCCCATGGGATCTAAAAGGCAGTTCCCAAAGTCTTGCTCCACCTCCTCCTCCTCCTCCAGGGACCTGCTGCTTCCCCAAGCATTTTCTCATGGAATCATTTTCATTGCAAGAGAATCTTTCAGATCATCAGGTCCAAGTGTTCCCCAGCACTGAGCCATGTCCCTCAGGAGCACATCTCCAAGGCTTTTCCACCCTTCCAGGGATGGAGACTCCAGCACTGCCCTGAGCAGCCTGGGCCAATGCTTAACCACACTTCCAGGGAAAAAATTGTTCCTAATATCCAACCTATACCTCCCCTAGCACAGCTTGAGGCTGTTTTCTTCTCTTATCACTTATTCCTTGGGAGAAGAGACCAACCCCCAGCTGGCTCCAAGCTCCTTCCAGCACCCAGCTCACTCCATTGGGACCATGGAGGCCTTGGTCCTGGGGGGGGCTGAGGTTGCCTTGGTCCATCCTGAGAGCAGAGAGGAAGGGAGAGAAGGGAGATGCATGGGATTTTGGTGGAGGTTGGGCTGAGCATGGTGCTGGTGGGAAGCATCCTCAGCTGCTCCAGCCCTGTGTGTTGGTGCTGCAGATGGAAGGAGCTGTGTGGGGAGGCAGGATGGGAGCAGGCAGATGGGGAAAGTCATCTCTGGCAGAGTTGTTGGCTTCACTAAGTGTGCTTTCCCTCGAAGCTGTGATGAGCAGGGCTCAGGAACCTTGTGAGGCAGAGCTCTGCTGCTTTCTCCCCAGGCTTTTGGTGTTTTCCAATCTCCTTTCTCTCCTTAGTTTCCCTTGGCAACAGAAATAACAAACTGGAGCAGCAGCAAAGATTTGCAGAGTGGCTTTTCCTTCATGTCCTGCCCCAAGGGACAGCCCTTAGAGGTCTAGCTGCTGCTGGGTTTTGCTTCACCACAGTGTCCCCTACTGCTTGCATCCAACAAAATCCTTCTAGGTGCATGTTAACAAAGGAGGAAAGCAAGAAATCCACACCAAAATCTTCATGCTAAAGCCTGAGCAAGTCCAAGCAGAAAGGAAAAGGCAAGAGTGAATCCCTGTGAAGAGCAGGAGATGTTTGGATGCTGAGAGGGGAAATGCAGGGTCAGGTTCTGCCCCTGCTGTGACTCCGAAGAGCTGAGTGATTCAGGATGTACACAGAG
Organism: Bucco capensis; assembly: GCA_013396975.1. Classification (NCBI taxonomy): domain Eukaryota; kingdom Metazoa; phylum Chordata; class Aves; order Piciformes; family Bucconidae; genus Bucco; species Bucco capensis. Next base: position 32,203 of record VWZO01013347.1, on the reverse strand, counting down.
GTTAGGTTCAAGGCAAGGGAGAAGAGAAAGGAATCAGGACTAGAGCAGTCACTTTCCTTCTGTTTTCCCTCACAGCAGCCTGCTTTAAAGTGCTGGCTGGCTGGCTTGGCCTCTCCAGATGGGATGTTGTTGTTCCTCTGTGGAGCTTGTGGCTTAAAAGAAAGGGTTCAAGTCAAGTAAGTGTTCAGAGCTGGCAAGAACACTCCAGCTCTGGTAACTCCATGGAGATTGATGATCCAAAGTGGAGCAGGAGTCCCAGGTGATGAGTGTTGAGAAGAGCTAAGGGTGCTGGGAGTCCCAGGTGATGAGTGTTGAGAAGAGCTAAGGGTGCTGAGTGCCCTGTGTGTGTGCCAGATGTCTCCTGGAGCAGGGATGCTCTGTGCTTTGTTGTGGGATAAAGCAGTGCCATCAGGCATCCCACCTGGAGCAGAGGTCACTTTTTGGGCTGGCTAGAGGTCAAGATGCATCTTTGAGCATCATCTCATCATGAGCTTGCCCATGGACTCACTCTTTGCCTCCCTCAGCTGTGATGGGAATTCCTTTGGGATGCTTTTGGTTCCTTTTGCAAGGCTGGATTTCAACTAAAGGAGGGAGATTTAGACTGGCTAGAAGGAAGGAATTTGTCACCCTGAGGGTGGGGAAAGCCTGTGCCAGTTTGTCCAGAGAGGTGGGAGATGTCCCATTCATCCCTAGAACCATTCCAGCTCAGCTTGGTTGGGGCTGGGAGCATCCTGCTCCAGTTGCAGATATCCCTGCTCCCTGCAGGAGGTTGGCTTAGCCTAGATGACCTCTAAAGTTTCCTTTCCAGCTCTAACCATTCCATGCTTCTGTGCTCCAGACAGAGGATGCTCCTTTCCAGTTGGGCCAGGCTGGGAACATGCACAGAGCCATCCCAGCTCAGCTAAGGAACAACTCATTCAACCTTATGCTTTCCAGCTCAGTGAGGTTCTCCCTGCTCCCCACAGATGCCAGAGGATCTCAGTTGGATCCCATGGGCTCTCTTCCCTGTAAATTGATCCTTTGCTACCCCTATCAGTTGAAATCTCTTCCCAGAGCTGACACAAAGGTCTTTGCTGCTAATAGTTGTCCATGACATAGCCAGCAGTGCCTAACATTGCTCTCTCTTCTCTTTTTCCCCAAGACCTATGAGCAGAATGAATGGATAATCCACTTGGCTGGGAAGCTGCTGGCTCAGGAAGAGGAGACCTTATCCTTGCTGGCCACTAACCCCTTTGCAGGCAGAGAAGCTCCACGGTAAGCTCAGAGCTTTGCCAAGGGAGCTAGAAGTGCCCTGAGCTCTGTCTTGGTCCTAAATAGGTTTGCTCTTTGGTGATCTGTCAAAGAAATGAGTGTGTGTTGGTAGAGTTTTGTCTGGGAAGGGTTTGTGTTTCCAGCACGGAGAGCAAGCCAACAGCAAGTGAAAGGCACAGAGGAGAAGCCCAAAGGTCTTGTGCACGAGGACATGCTTCACAAAAGTCTCTCTCTCTCTCTCTCTTTTCTTGTGGCTGGAGTTATTTTTAGCTAAGAAAACATTTTGGAGGCAATGTTGGATCCTCTCAAGTAATACGAAGCTCTTTGCTAATATTTTCCAGTGGATGCACTGGAAACAAGGAGGAAGGTTCCCAGCACCATGGGAGCTGAACTTCCTTCTGAACCCTGCTGTCAGCTTTTTGCAGGGCATCTCCCAAACCTTCTGAGGAGAGACTTGTGTCCTAGCTAAGACATTAAGAGCTTTGGATGCTGCTCCACAGCCAGCAGTGTGGCCAAGGAAGCCAACAGCATCCTGGCTTGGAGCAGCACTAGGGCAGGGATTGCCCTCCTGGGCTGGGCACTGGGGAACAGCTCCAATCCTGGGCTCAGCTTTGGATCCAAAAGGACATGGAGGTGCTGGAGTGTGGCCAGAGAAGGGCAAGGAAGCTAGGAAAGGATCTAGAGTGTGCTGAGGAGCAGCTGAGGGCACTGGGCTTGGTTAGGCTGGAGAAGAGGAGGCTCAGGGGAGACCTCAGTCTCTCCAGCTTCCTGGCAGGAGATGCTGAGGGCACTGGAGGAAAGGCTGAGAGCTTCTCCTGGAGCAGAGCAGAGGCAGAGGGGAGCTGCTCCATGCTGAGCAAGAGCTGAAGGGTGCAGGGGGCAAGAGGCTGGGGCCACACTCTGCTCAGGGGTGAAAGAAAGCTCCTTTTTCCTCCCCTATTCCCCACCCCCTCCTTCCCCTCCAAAGGGAATTTGGAGCCTTAATTATTTTCCTTCCCTGCTAGACTAAATAATTAGGGCCAGGGCTTGCTTTCCAGAAGAACATGAGGCTCCATCATGCTGCTAATGGAAACTCTACACCTCCAGCAGCCTGGGGACTCTGCAGAAGGAGTTAATAGCTTGGAAATGAAAATGTTGGGGGAGAGACCCCAAAGTTTGTAGCTTGCTTTACAGCTCCAGAAATTAGAGGATTTGTTCAAGGGTGATAAAAAGCTTCAAATGAGAAACAGGTGAGGGGATGGAAAGAGAAAGAAAAGGAAGGTCTGGTTGAGGCTGAGCTGAGAGGGAAGGTGAGGGTGGACAAAACACAACATGGGGGGGTTCAGAAAGGACCAAGCATCATAAATCTGGGCTTGGCAGGGTTGGAAGGAAACTTCCAGCTCCTCTAGTCCATGGATAGGGACACCTGCCACTAGAGCAGCTTGCTCCCAGCCCCAAAACTGCCAGGGATGGATGGGGCTGCCAGCACCTCTCTGGGCAACCTGGGCCAGTGTCTCATCACCCTCCTGGGGAACAACTTCTGCCTAACATCCAACCTAAATCTCCCCTCCTCAAGCTTGGATCCATTCCCCCTAGTCCTAGCACTGCCTGACATCCTAACAAGTCCTTCCCCAGCCCTCTTGGAGCTCCTGCAGATCCTGAAAGGCCACAAGAAGATCTCCTGGGAGTCTTCTCTTCTCCAGNTAGGAGAGGTTCTCCAGCCTCTGAGCATCCTCATGGCCCTGCTCTGGAGCATCTAGCTGAAGAGCTGGCTGCTGCTGGTTCAGCAATGCCCATGGGATGCTACCTTGCTGTGGGGAAGCAAGGAGACAGCACTTGGTGTTCTGCCTTTACTGGGCTTAGCCATTTCTTTCCCATTTGTGCCACAGCTACTGGGATTTATCCCTGGGGTCATCTTGGATTGGGTTTTATCCCTTAAGGACATCTTGGGCTGGGTTTTATCCCTTGAGGACATCTTGGATTGGGTTTTATCCCTTGAGGGCATCTTGGATTGGGTTTTATCCCTTGAAGGCATCTTGGATTGGGTTTTATCCCTTGAAGGCATCTTGGATTGGGTTTTATCCCTTGAAGGCATCTTGGATTGGGTTTTATCCCTTGAAGGCATCTTGGATTGGGTTTTATCCCTTGAAGGCATCTTGGATTGGGTTTTATCCCTTGAAGGCATCTTGGATTGGGTTTTATCCCTTGAAGGCATCTTGGATTGGGTTTTATCCCTTGAAGGCATCTTGGATTGGGTTTTATCCCTTGAAGGCATCTTGGATTGGGTTTTATCCCTTGAAGGCATCTTGGATTGGGTTTTATCCCTTGAAGGCATCTTGGATTGGGTTTTATCCCTTGAAGGCATCTTGGATTGGGTTTTATCCCTTGAAGGCATCTTGGATTGGGTTTTATCCCTTGAAGGCATCTTGGATTGGGTTTTATCCCTGGGGGACATCTTGGGCTGGGGTTTCAGGCTGTGTAAGTCCCCATGGATCCTGGCAGAAGGTGTAGGTGCTTTCCTGTGGGAACATCAGCCTAAGGCATGGGAAAGGCTTGGTTGTATCTGCATGGTGTTGAAGGCATTCTGAGGGATGTTCCTTTGGACATCCCCAAAAGAGGTGCAGGTAGTTGTAGAGCTGCTGAGCAGGAGCTGAGCTCTTCTCTCTGAACTTGCCTTTGCTGGCCTGGCAAGTGACAGGATGCTCCAAGGTGATGTTATTTGCCAAGGAACAAGGGATAAGAGAACAGGAAATGGCTTCAAGTTGAACCAGGGAAGGTTCAGATTAGCTATTAGGAAGAATTCCTTCACTGAGAAGGCTCTCAGGCATTGGAAGAGGTTATCCATGGAGGTGGTGCAATCCCCATCCCTGGAAGTGTTCAACCAAGCTGTGGCTGTGGTGCTTGGGGCCATGGTTTAGTGGTGAGCATGGCAGTGTTGGGTGGATGCTCCATCATCTCAGAGGGCTTTTCCAACCAGAATAATCCTATAAACACTCTTCTGGGATGCTCTGGCAGGAGCAGGCCTTGCAGGAGCCTTGGGCTAAGATGTCTTGATGATCTCTCCAGCAAGAAAGCCAACACTGGAGCCTCTATTCCTGGATGCTTTCCACTGCCCCTTACTCCCTGATCTCCAATGGAGTGGGGAACCTCCAACGAAACAAGAAACCACCACAAACCAACCCCAAGCAGACAGCAAATTGACCTCCTGCTTGGATTCCTCTCTCCCACCTCTCCTTGGCCTCCTCAGCCCATTGAACCCTTGTGTTGGGCTTGGGGGTTGCTTGCATCCCTTTGGAAGCTCTCAGCTGTTGCAGGGAGAGACAGCTGCACCCTCTGGAACTAATTTCAGCTGTCTGAGAGCTTTAAGCTCTCCACCTCAGCAGCTCCAATGTTTTGCTGCTCCTTTTGAACACATCCAGTTGGAAGATGTCATCGTAGGAGCTGAGAGATGATGGAGGCTGGGAAGTGCTGCAGAGCAGCTGCCACCAGGCATCTGCAAGGCTGGGGAGGGGAGGAATAGGGTCATGGAGGAAGGAATGTGTTGGGTTTTGGGGTGCTTTTAGCCTTTCTGCCCTTGCCCAGGCTGTAGTTTTGCTGATGTGGTGGAGAGTAGGTGCTTGCTCAGAGGTGTGGTGGGTGCCAGCATCACAGGAGGATGCTAGCTTCTTCTGAGCACAATCAGAGAGGGGTTTGGGGGGCAAAAGACCTCTAAAGGTCATTTAATCCAAGCCCTCTGCAGGCACCAGGGATATCTGCAACTAGAGCAGGATGCTCCCAGTCCCAACCAAGCTGAGCTGGGATGGTTCCAGGGATGAATAGGACATCTCCCACCTCTCTGGACAACAGTCTCCCCACCCTCAGTGGGAAGCATGTCTTCCTTCTCTCTAGTCTAAATCTGCTCTTTTAGTTTCAAACCATCAGCCCTTGGCCTATCCCAACAGCTCCTGCTCAAAAGTCTCTCCTCATCTCTCTGCTTTCCAGCAGCTCAACCCTAGAGCTAAACAGAAGGAAGAATGTTTTACCCTGAGGGTGGGGAGAGCCTGGTCCAGTTTGCCTAGAGAGGTGGGAGATGTCCCATTCATCCCTGGAACCATCCTAGGTCAGGTTGGTTGGGGCTGGGAGCATCCTGCTCTAGTTGGAAATGTCCAGGGCTTGGCCTAGATGCCCTTGAGAAGTCTTTTCCCACCCAAAGCCTTCTCTGCTCCAATGGCAACAGCCATGCCCCCAGGACTGTGCTGGATGTCTCCACATGGATATCTTGTGCTCAGAGAACCATTTCTGGATCCTCAGCAAGCTTCAAGCCTGAGATGTGAAGAAGTGCTCCGAGCAGAACTTTGCCTNCTTCATGCATCCTAGGATGCCATTGGCCTCTTGGCCACAAGGGCACATTGCTGCCTCATGGGCATCCTCCTAGCCACCAGCACTCCCAGAGCTTTTTCCCCAGGGCTCTTCTCCAACAGCTCAGTTCCCAGTCTGGACTGATCCATGGGCTTGTTCTTTCCCAGATGGATGCAGTTCCCTCCCTCCTTCAACAACCTTCCCCCTCCTTTTCCATGCCCTTGTGCAGTCCACCCTCATCCTTTCAGCCTACTGCCCAGAGGAGCATCCCTTGGGGAAAGCAGCAGCAGCAGCAGCAACAGCTGCAGGGAGGGAGCCTGGTGCCTTGCTCAGTAGCAGGGTTTGTGTTTTAGTAGTGAAGCAAAGCAGAAGTTGCTCCAAATGAGCACTGACATGCCCTTGACATTTTTATTTGGTGGCTTGGTGACTGGAGGAGCAGAGGGGTGTTACTCCTTCCCCTGTCAGCATGCCCTACATCAAACCTCTCCTGAGGCATTGCTTAGCTTCCCCAAGTGTTGGGTGACACTGATGAATGCTTCTTTCTGCACTGCTTTTGAACCCACACACACAAAAATGAAGTCAATGGATAAAATCTCCTTCTTTTTTTTCCTAGTGCCTCCCCCAGATGTGCTGGGAGCTTGTGGAGCAGAAGGAGCTGGGCAGGGAGATGCTGGAGGAGCTGGGGCAGGGAGATGCTGGAGGAGCTGGGCAGGGAGTCAGGGTCTATCACTAAAAATATCCTGGGTAGAAATAGTCCAGAATAGTAAAAATAAAAGATCATTTTCCTACTTTTCTTTACTCTTCTTCCCAAGTGGATTGTAGGCAGGAGTGTGGAGCACATAGGGAGTGTTCAGCTCCTCTGCCTTGGACTTAACTCCAAAATGGCATCAAGAGGAGCTCAAAGGTCCTCAAGGCCTTTGCTCCAGGGGTGGATGCATCACTGCTTCCAGCTACTGGCACTCCAGGGAGGGAGGGAGGGATGGATGGATGGAGGGAGGGATGATGGAGGGAGGGATGATGGAGGGAGGGATGGATGGATGATGGAAGGATGGATAATGGAGGGATGGATCAGGGAGGGAGGGATGGATGGATGATGGAGGGAGGGAGGTAGAGATGGAGCACCAAGATGCACAAACCCACCCATGCTGATTTCTCCATCCAGCTCCACAAAAGCTCCAAACCTCCTCTCCCAAGGGGACCATAGGTAGGATCTGACACTTTTGTACCTCTTCCAGCTTCTCCTGAGCAGGCTGTGCTTTTGTTTCTCTGCAGCTGGATCCGAGGGGAACACTTCAGGTACAAATTCAGCCTCCCTGGGGGGAAGCATGCCAGTGAGGGCAAGTGGTGGATTCGGAAGAGGATTGGCCCTTACTTCCCTCCTGTCAACCTGCAGGGCCTGAAGAGGTTTTATGAGGACAGAAATTGGCCTTACCCTGTGCAGGATTGATGGAGGAGGAGGATGAGCAAGGTCCAGAGGGACTGGCTGGGGAAAAGAGATGTTTTCCTACTCCCTGTGCTTCTTAGGCACAGCTCTGATTTCACAGAAGCTTCCACCTGCTCTTGTGCTCTGCTTTTCCTCATCTTTCTCTTTCTATCCTCTTCATCCTTCATCCCATCCTATCCCATCCCTGTGTGCTGGGTTTTATCCCTTTGGGACATCTTGGATTGGGTTTTATCCCTTTGGGACATCTTGGATTGGTTCTTTAGCTTCACTCAGTGCTCCTCAAGGCTTAGAGATTCCCAGCATCAGGCCAGGTCCTGCTCTGCAGCTGAGGTGATGCTGGCCTGGTAGTGGGCACAATTCCTTCATCCCATCCCATCCCTGTGTGCCCTGCCAGCCCTGAGCCATCCAAGGTGCTTTATTCCCAACATAGCTGTCCCCATGCTGCCCTCCCTGTTGCCTTGGGAAGGATTTGGTCACCACCTTCTCACCACAGATTAATGACCAAGTTTAGCTCTCCTGGAGTTCCCAGTGCTACCAAGCTGGGGAAAAACACCTTGGGACATCACCTTTGCTTTGGATTCTCCTCTCCTCAGTCTAGCTGATCCCAGCACGTGGGTTTTGCTTGCTGATCCCTTGGGAAGGGAGTGGGAGCAGGAGGCTGGATGCTGTGTGCCTGGGCTGCTTGCTCATAATCCATTGCTTGTTAGCACATTCTGCCAGGGCAAAAAAAAACACCCCAAAAAACCCCAAAACCCAGATGAAAACAGCACAGAAACCTCCTTGTGTCAGCCTCAGGCTGCAGAAAGCCACAGCTTGCCTGAGAAACCCAAAATAGCTGCAGCTCTGTGCCTCAAGCCCTGTGTGCCTACCTTTGTCCTCTGTGTCCCATCACTTGCCATGCTCCTTGCCTCACCTGGGAGGCTTGGAAAAAGGCAACTGGAGTCACCAAGTCTGCCTCCAGCCCTACCAGCTTCCAACAGGGCTGGCCTGAGCTTTTCCTGTTTGCTTAAGCTGGGATTTGGAGAACTGGAGCTTTTTTGTCAGCAGCTGCAGGGCTCAGCTCTGGGGAGCTGAGTTTGGAGCTGGAGTGGTTGCTGTTTGAGAGGAGATGAGCATCCTGAGGGTATGATCCAGCACCAAGCAGGATTTAGGCAGGGAAAAAAAGGCAGAAAGGGATTTGCTAAGCTTTTCCCTCTGGTAATTTTGCAGTGGGATTTGTGTTGTCCTCACAGAGAGGAATTGCAGTGGCTTGAAGGCTTCCAGGAAAGCTTTCCCCTTTCCAGAGATGTAGGGGAGAGAATTACTGTGTGCCAGGCTCTGAAGCAGCTCAGATGTGTCCTGCTTTTAGTGAGATGAGATAGTGGCCACATCTCTGTCCCCGTGCCTGGAGCTGCTCCAGCTGAGCCCATCCCCTCCTGCTGGGTGAGATGTGCCCAAAGCAGCTGGCTTTGCCAGAAAAATGGATCTGAAGTGGGAAAAGCAAACCAGGAGGTAAGGCTGGCACCTGGCAGGGAGCTAGATGTGGGCACAGAAATGCCATTTGTCATGTTTCTTGCCTTGTTTGTCACCTCCTGTACCAAATGAGAGTGTGTATCTGGAAAGGGATTAAAGCAAAGAGCTCTTGGAGAACCAGTGGGAGCTTCACTCAGTTTTTCTTTCTTCTACAAAGTGTTCCAAAAGGGCAAAGAGCAGCAGCTCCAGGAGGGCAGCCCAGTCCTCTGGTGCTTGCCAGGGATGCACCAATTCCCATGGGATGAAGAGAACAGGAGAGAACTAAGGTGAGTCTGGAGTGTGATGGCACAGAGTGAGGCCAAGCTGCTGGGACTGCTAGAGCCCTGGCTCTCCATTCCCTTCTCCAGTGCATCCAAGGGCACATTTGCTCCCTCTTGGATTGTGCTTGCTTTTCCTGCTCCATCCTTAGCACATCCAGCTTGGGGACCCAGCTCTCTCAGCCTGTCCTCATAGGCCAGATGCTCCACTCCCTTTAATAATTTATTAATGTAATTAAATTTCCATATACATTTCAATGTAATTAATTTTAATAATTTGGGAGCAAGCTGGTACTGTGGTGCTGGAGAAGCTGGCAGCTTTAGAAATGGCCTGGAGGTGAGGGACCTGCTCTAGCTTCTCCTGCTCTTGCAGGTGGCATTGGACTAGATGATCTCCAGAGGTCCCTTCCAATGATTCTGTGCTCCCTGCATGGCTCTGGACACCAGTGCTGGCCTTCCCCCTCCTCCATTTAATTCCTTTCTTTTCCTTTCCAACCTCTGGGTCAGGGCTAATGGAAGCCAGACTAACATTCCCACTCCTGTTTGCTGTGCATTGGCCTTGTTAAGCTTTCTTTTTCTTCTCTTTTTCCCTTCTTTTTTTGTTTAAATGAGGAATCCCTGCCCTGCTCCAGAGCACTGCCTGCAAGCTAAGAGCCATTCAAAGGTGCATGCAGGAGATGAAATCAGAAACCTTGCCCTGGCACAGCATTCTGAAGGAGGGAAAAAAACAATTCTTTTGGGGGGGGGGAGGAAATGGGAACCACATTGTCTTATCTCTTGACTAGAAGTGCTCTTGGAGAGATTTGGAGTGGGATTTTTTTCCTTTCCCCTCCCTAAGCTATGCACTGGAAGTAGGACTTGGTGGCTTCCCACGTCAGCTTTAGCCATCCCATAATGGACCAAGCCTCAGATATCCTTACTCCTGGATCATTTGGAGGGATGTGGTGGTGATAAGTTGATGATTGGCCTTGAGGATTTGGCTCAGGGCAATGCCAAGCACTGATCCAGGCTGGGCAGTGAGTGGCTGGAGAGCAGCCCTGAGGAAAAGGA
>VWZO01013346.1:97033-153272 GCA_013396975.1 Bucco capensis | reverse complement strand
ATAAAGAATAAACTTTTTTGTCATAAGACTAGATTGTAATGTGAAGATTGAAGATTCTTCAAGGCTGCTTATTTTAAATCTTATTAGAAAATGTGTGAAGACCTCTAATTAAAAGATATTATTCTGCCAGGGCAATAGCTATGCTAAAGCGTCATGGATTGCATGGACATTTTTTTTAAGAGTTACTGTATATATAGTACAAGAAATCTTGATAAAGTTGCAAGAGTAATCCTGAGATAAAGGTGAAATGTGACTAAATGAAGTGAGACACTTGCCTGTTTACAAAAATATAAAATTGCACTGCAATTTCACAAAATGTTTCTGTTTCCAAATCTCATTCAAGCACTAACAATAAACAAATGTTAGACTTCTGCAAGATTTCCAAATCAGGCTTTGAGGAAATGAGGTTTGGAACGAAAACTAATTGAAAATCTCCGTGGAGAAGAAGCATTATGGTTTTCTTTCAGGTATTTTGCTTAAGTGTTTTCCCCTTTTGTAACAATTTTATTTTATAAGAGTGTATTGTGGTATACGGAAAGGGTTGTAGAGCAGTGAAAAGTTTTAACAATAAATGCTGAAAGAAGGAATAGATGACTTTAGTCTTTCTCCTCAGAAAGAAAGAATATTAAAACCTGTGAAATCTCATTTATATTTTTTCAAAATGAAATCCAAGTGAATTGGATAATCCTAACAATTCTAACAAATTCCATTATTTCTTTATTTCCACTTCTCTTATGTAAGTTTTGCCTAATCATTAACCTCTGTGTCTTATAGTTTGTTGATAATATTTCCAGTCTGTACTCTATCATACGGCAATATGATGTACTCTACTTTCCCAAGCATCCCAGAAAGGGACAAGAGTTTAGAGAAGGAACCTGATTCACATGCAGACTCCTGCAGTGGCAATCGGTTGTGTCATGGTGTGCAGTGTTACAAGCTGCGGAATATCCAACATACAACATTGTACTTAACACATATTTCGAGTCAGATTCACCTAAAAAGAAGATGTTGAATCACTGAGGAAACTAATGATTTTTAGGATTAGTTTCATATTTCTGAAGCTAGCTGAACTAGGCCCGTTGTTTTTGACAAGAATAGATTGTACATCAGGACTGCTGACCACCCAGTGGAACAGAATGGAGACACATCTATGAAATTCAGTAGACTTTGAATTAGACTCTTTTATCACCAAATCATTTAAGAAAAGAAAACAAATTATAAAATACATTCCTGTGAATGAGAGAGTTTGTCATTTACCTCATTGACAAAAGAGATCTCAGGACAGCAACTTTGAAGTGGTACTTGCTATGATCTGTACAACAAACCCTTATGGTTCCTAGTGAAGTCAGTGAAGATAATGTCATAGCAAATTAGCCAAAGGATTTTTAAATCATAGATAGCATTGATATAACTGACGACTTATTGCCATTTCTGTAAAACAACAAAAAAATACTCAGTCAACAAGGATTACAACTATGCTGCATTGTTTAAAACATCTTTGAGAAATCGTTTGGAATATTGTTTCTTAAAACTTTTTGTACAAATGGGAAGAAATAATGAATTTTATTTTTATTTTGAGGTAAACTGCAGTTCACTAGGACTAACATAATTGTCGGAGTTAATCTGCATAGTCCTTAGTACATTGAATTATTTTTGAACATCATTGTTTCAGAGGTAAAGGTTAGTGGTTTTGCCTAGGAGACCTGGATCCCAGATGGTGCCGATTCCATCGAAAATGTGAGCAGAGAGATTTCTCAGATTTTGTAATTCACTAAGAACACTCTCGAAGTTCAGAAGTGTGCATCTGTGTCTCCTTGGACAAGGAAGGAATTGGATGTCTAGCTGTTTAATAGAGAGATGAAAAGGGCACTATTTGTGTGACACTTCATCCTCAATATCAAATCCTAAAGGCAGAACACAGGAAGAGTTTGGATATCTGTGTTCAGTCTGTGGCTAGAGATACTCATTGACACTGCTACAAAAGTCCACTTTACTATTAATATAAATAGTGATCAGCAATTTATGTCTCTTGGTTTTGATCTGTCTTAAAAGAGCTTAAAGTACCTTAGGTATAAAATAGTGCTTTATACAAACTAATCAGACATGAGGTAATGGAAATCTTAAGGAATGTGATAAAGCATGGTGGAAGTGATGACAAAAAACCCCATCGTATACAGAAGAGGCTTTTTTAATTTCAGTGAATTGTAACAGTTTATTTTCATGGCTCCTGTTGTTGATGAGTTTTGGTTTTTTTGTTGGTATGTTTTCATTTTGGTTTATGCATTAATAGAATGATTATTTTTTGAGAACAGAATGGCTTTAGGTACCGGCATTAAAAAACATGAGTGGTGTTTACTGGATTTCTGTCCTCAGACCTATGTCTGGTTGAACCTTTCTCGGTCAGTGAGTTTTACTCGACTGGTATTTTGCAGTCAGCTTTTCTTAGCTCTGCTGTGTGCTTGATGAGAGGACTTAACATGTATTACATCAGAAGAGTCTTCTAGTCAAGTTAACATCTCTACAGATAGGTGGAAGATCCTAACTAACTGAACTCTTGTCTCAGGATTACAGAGTGGAAATAATCGATGAGTTGCCAAAATGAATTGGTGTTCATTGAACCTCTGTGCTTTGAATTACTTTTAAATTGCTCTTTATATGATTTTTTAGGGGGAAGGGATACTTTATTAACTTTAACTTTATTAACTTTATTAACTTTATTAACAGCTAAAATTCATATACAGCACTAAGAGAGAATGATTAAGAAATTGTAAGTCATAGCTTTGATTTATTTCTGTAGGTGAAAAAAGTATACAACTTTTTAAGTATTCTATCAGATAATCTCATTCTAAACGTAAATTTGTGAAATTATTTTAAAATTTTACATCAGTAAGTCTTACTCTATATTATTATCAGAGTAGATATTGTACTGAAGAATTTTAAGGTATATTTCTATAATCCTTAACAGAATGAGGAAAAACTGTGGAAAAAGGATCATAACATTAACTTTGACACTTTTTGGTTTTGGACTCAGTTTATAGTGAAAAATTAATGGAGAAATTAGTATTTGAGTACCTTTTTTTTGTTGCAGGGATGTAGCACTAGTGTAAAACAATGTCCAAACAGCACAAAATACAGTCTTATGCGATACTTCAAAACAAATGAGAAATATTGCTGCAGGAAAAGTTGTCTTTTTACTTTTTAAGAAAGAATCCTGATGGAATATTAGATATATTTGAAGTTAGAGACTGCTTCTCAGGAAAACACATGTTTTTTATACATTCAGGGAATGCTTCTTTACCCTGGTAGCAGCTGCTTTTCTGTTTCTATCAAGTTCTACTGGAGGACTAGCTGTAGTCAGCTTGTAATCCATTGGGGCATAAACAATCTTCATAGCAGATTAGCTATTGTAGTTCACTGACCACAACTGTCACCCAGAGGAAATTGTTTAACACAGTGTAAATATTTGGTGTGCTCTCCATATAGCTGAACAATTATTTCTGTATATAAGCTTAGTTTGTATCAAAGTAAAGTACTTAAAAAAAAGTTTCATACAATGTTGATGGTGGTTAAAGTCTAGTCAGACATGTTTGGGGCTGTACTTTGACTGACTGAAAGGCACCCTGCGTTCTGAGCAACACTGCAGATGCAGTACCTGTATGTGTTTGAATAACTTTCATACCAAGTCCTTACAGCTACTTTTAATTCTTTTTCCTGAGATTTAGGAAGCTATATCCAGATACAGTGATACTGTATTAGCTACATCTGTTAAGCATATTTAGTTGGTTTTGCCCCCAGTAGAATCTGAAGAAAACCTCCCTGACTTCATTCTGTATGTCTATTGTTACTCTAATGCTTCCTGGGTAACCACAGGAATTGACTAAAGAGAATCATAGAAACTCAAGAATAGCTGCAGTAATTCCGATCTCATTTTAAAATGATTTTGCAATTACTGTTGAAGAGTAAGTAATTCAGCACTATTGGTTTTCTGCTACTGTGAGGCACTCTGATACTGTTGTTTTGATATGACTTTGGATTGTTCATGCAATGCTGGAGTGCTCAGAGGAGTGACTGAAGCTGTTAGGGAGCATGCTGTATTATTGGTATGGCTAACATCATAGCACCCTTTCTAGATCATGCTTTTCACAATAATTGCAAACCACAGTCACTAGAGTTGGTGGTGCTAGTCTAAAGCTGTTCACCCCTCATCTTCATTCTCACCCTTTCTAGATCATGCTTTTCACAATAACTGCAAACCACAGTCACTAGAGTTGGTGCTAGTCTAAAGCTGTTCACCCCTCATGTTCATTCTTGTTTCTTTGAGGAGAGTTAATGTGGGAGACAGCCTTAAGACACTACAGTTCACACAGGCTGAAAGCCTCATGTCCCTGTGCTATGTATGGGCAAGAGATTTTTGGCTTCTTTAAGTGCAAGCAAGCAAAAGTTCCCACCTAGTTATTCTTGCGTTTTGATTGCACACCTAACTTTGGAAAGAACAGCCCTGTGTTCAAAGGAAGACCTGAACCTCTTGGGTTTGTAGCCTCCACCTCACTCCTGCATGTGCTACAACCAGTAAAACAAAGACTTTTATTTCCATTCCCAAGTCTTACATAGAGATTAATATTTTAAACTAAATTTGTTTTTCTTTTTCTCTTCTCCTTTTGATTAACAGGTTAGAGTTGGAAGAAGAGATAAATGAAAATATCTCAGATAGTATCTGATGGAATTTCATGTGTTTGACTCAAACTCATTTTAAACACCAGATATTCTTTAAAAGTATTTAAAGGAAGAAGCAAAGACTACAAATTAGTTGTTTCTTTAAGGAAAGGGAAAAAGACCAAATAAACAAAAAATCCCAACAACCTACTCTTGAGGGAAGTAAAGCAGTATGAAACAAACAAGATCATGGACCTGGTCTTACTATCAAGATTCCATTTGATTGGACCTATTCAGCTTTTGTGAAACAGTTCTGATGCTTTAATCATGTTACATGATTAAATTTTTGGTTGTGGTGGGGTTTTTTGTTTGTTTGTGTGTGGGGGTTTTTTTGGTGGATTTTTTTTTCTTTCTGAAGAATTGTACTCTCCCCCACTGCTCCCAGTGGAACAACTTCCAACCCTCCCACTATTAAGCCCTGTCCCCCAACCTCTTTGAAACAGTTTCTTGGAACCCAAATAAGTTTCTTCTTCATTCATTCTCCCCTGCTTCTGTTTCAAACAGGTTTGATTTATTAGACTTCATGTTGTTTCAGGGGGAAATTTCATGTTATGGCTTTGATAGTCTAGAATGCTTCCTGCTTCCAGGTGGGTTATTTCACTGCCAG
This sequence comes from Bucco capensis, assembly GCA_013396975.1. Taxonomy (NCBI): domain Eukaryota; kingdom Metazoa; phylum Chordata; class Aves; order Piciformes; family Bucconidae; genus Bucco; species Bucco capensis. Next base: position 147,952 of record VWZO01013346.1, on the reverse strand, counting down.
TCATACTTGAAATTTACTGTCTTCTCCCTTTCCCTGCATATTTATATTGTTTTCTGTAGGGATGACTCAATGAGTCAAGAAGTGGGCCTCACAGGAATATAAAGAATCCATCTCCGGCAACTGCACCTCTCTGCTTTGTAGAAGCAAACTATTAAGTTGCTTCTAGCCATAATGTGTGATTCTATTTTCAGCATGTCTCACATTGTCAAGTGTTACATTACCAGCATGTGAATGTGCTGGTTAAAAGAAATTAGTGTTGCCATTAATTAATTTAGTTGCTAATTAAAACCAGAAGTGAGAATTGTAGTAAATTCTTAATGCAGTCTCGTTTTTCATGAACACCTGGATTTATAAATGTCTTTGTTATTTATAGAAGTAACAGTAGCAAGAACTGTCAGCGTGGACTTTGAAAGTTAGTTTCCTGATGGTTGGAAACTCACCACAGTATTAATGTGGTCCTGCCAATGTGTAACTTCTACTCTTTTCTAGGAAGAATAAATATAATACAGTATATGTACAAAAACTATTAATTTTTAAAAGTCTAATTAAAATGGCAAATATTAACATTTTGACATATTTTCAAACATTAAGACGTCCTAGAAAAGAGTAAACAGGAAAGAGTAAGACCTGGAATGATAAAAGAGTAGGGCAGCACGAAAGAAATGAAATTTGCAGTTTTTCAAAGCTATTAAAATTCATGTTTGTTTAACACAGAAAATATGACTAATCTGTGCATCTAGTAACTTTAAGGTGTTTTAAAAATTAATTCCCTGATGAATTTTCATTTAAAATAGAGGTAGAGGTCAAATGACCTGATTTCACATATGTTGTATTACTGTTATGTTGCTCTTTAGAGTTCAGGGAATTCCATTCCACCTGAAGGTAAACAATGCCAGTGGCTGATATTGTGGACTACATTCATCCTGTATGTAATTCTTTTGAAGTGCATGAATTATACGACAAGGAACCCAATGCCTTGGAGATATTTCTTAGTAAAATATATTTTAGGGGCAGCTTTGCTGGCACAACAAAAATGCTATGAAGTAAAATATATTATGCTTACACATATTAAGCCTTTTGGAGATATTACAGGAATATTCTGTTTTTTTTTAACAGAAAGTACTACTTTTAACAGAAAGTACTACTTCTGCCTCACTGGGGCCTGGGTAAGAGACATTACTAGGAAACTTCCTGGTCTGGTATGACCCTCTGTTTATTGCCCACCATTGGTTGTTCAGGTTGGTACCAATGAGGTTGTGGAGAGGAGTCCAAGGGCAATCAAAAGGGACTTCAGGAAACTGGGGTGATTGATTGAATGATCAGGAGCACAAGCAGATGAAGCATTCTACAAGTGGCTGGGAGAAGTCTCAAGGTCACTAGCCCTTGTTCTCATGTGGGACTTACCAGATGTCTGCTGGAAATACAACACAGCAAAGGGGAAACTATCTAGGATGTTCCTGGAGTGTGTTGAAGATAACTTCCTGACGCAGCTGGTAAGTGAGCCTGCCAGGGGAGGTGCCCTGCTGGACCTGATGGTTATGAACAGAGGAAGACGGAAGACTGCTGGGAGATGTGGTGGTTGGAGGCCATCTTGGGCATAGCGACTATGAAATGATAGAGTTTTCAATTTTTGGTGAAGTAAGGAGGGAGGTTAGAAAAACTGCTACCCTGGAGACTTTGGCCTATTCAGGACATGGGTTGAGAGAGTCCCTTGGGAGATAGTCCTGAATGGCAGATAGATCCAGGAAGGTTGGACATTCTTCATGAAGCAAATCTTAAAGGTGCAGGAACAGGCTGTGCCCATGTGGCAGATGACAAGCCAGCAGAGAAGACCAGTCTGGCTGAACAGGGTGCTTTCACTGTGATTCAATGAAAAAGAGAGTTTATCACCTTTGGAAGAAGGGACATGCAACTCAGGAGAGTACAAATATATTGTTAGGTCATGCAGAGACAACATTAGAAAGGCAAAAGCCCAGCAAAAACTCAGTCTGTCCTCTGCAGTAAAAGATAACAAAATATGTTTTTCCAAATACATTAATAGCAAATGGTCAGCCTTGGAGAGGCCACACCTTAAATACCATGTTCAGATTTGGGACCCTCACTACAAGAAAGATTTTGAGGTGCGGGAGCATGTCCAAAGAAGGGCAAAGTAACTGATGGAGAGTCTAGAGTACAGATTTCATGAAGAACAGCTAAGGGAACTGAGGTTGTTTAGTCTGGAGGAGGTTGAGGGGAGACCTTCTCACTTTCTACAGCCACTTGGAAGGAGGCTGTGGTGATGTGGGGGTTGATCTTTTCTCCCAGGTAACTAGTGATAGGACAAGAAGATGCAGCCTAAAATTGCACCAGCACAGGTTCCAGTTGGATATTAGGAAAAAGTTCTTCACTGAAAGAGTGGTTAAACACTGGAACAGGCTAATCACCCAGGGAAAGGGTGGAGTCACCATCTCTGGAGACGTTAAAAAATGTGTAGACTTGGCACTTTGTGGCGTGGTTTAGTGGGCATGGTGATGTTGGATCTACAGTTGGATTTGATGATCTCAAAGGTCTTTTCCAACCTTAATGATTCTATGATTTCTGCCCTGCCCAGAAATACAGCTTTTCTCATTTTAAATAATTGTGACCTACTAGAAAGATAATATTCAGGTATTAAAAAGTGATAAGTGAAGTAATTTTTAACTAGAAATTCTTATAAGAGCATTGATGACTGAAATAGAGTGGATATACTCATGGTTTTGCTTGCTGTTCCCAGAGCAGCAGTCTCACCTCTCTGTGCGAGCTTTTGTTCACATACAAATGTGTGTGTATAAACCACAGTATATTGCACATAACCATTTGTGCTATCAGGACTACTCGATGTAAATGTATCTTGCTGTGCAGATTGTGCCTACTTAGCTGTTGGTGAAGGCTACAGCAGGTATTGTCCTTAAAAGAACTCTAAATGTTAACTGTTTTCTTATGTAGTTTTTGTGGAATTTTGTAGGTAGGCAAGTGTAATATGTCAGTTTCAAACATCTTGGAAAAACACAGGCTAGCCTAACCTTTAACATGCCTCAAGCATACAGTCTTCCCATCTCCTTAGAAAAGTTTGATGGAAGAAATTGTTTATGTTATTACTAAGTTACAATGTTAAAAATACCCAGTTTTCCTTAAAGATGATGTGTCTACCCTTATGTAAAGATCTTGTTTATTTCTGGAGGAAACCATGTTCTTTCAGAAGCCAAGATCGATCAATAAAGATGGATTAGCATGATTGAAAATTACGTTCTAACTTAACATGAGTACAGCTGCATTATAACACTTCATAAATCAATGTGTTAAAATTGACCAGACTACCAGTTGTTCCAAGCTACTTAACACAAGGCTGAAGAGGCTAAGCCTGTCTTTAACCTCCTTGTGAAGCCAAGGCCTATAAAACTTTAACTTTGTACACTTGTTTAACTACTCATAAATGGAAAAGTCATGGTAGATTACCTTGCCTAAAGAATGTTTTTTCTCTCTGTAAAGGAATTTGAAAGCCAAAGCTTGATGAGCTTCCCACCCTAAACACTTCATTCCCCTTGAAAAATTACATTGGAAAGAAATGAGCAGCAATTAATGCACAGAAAATTACTACCTGGTTAGAAAAAAGTATTGACACCAGCAGATGGTTCTGTTTACGGATTTTCACTGATCGGTTACTGGAGAAGTAGACAACAAAAACAGAGGCTATGACTACAGTCTAATTCTGTAAACAGAGAAGTTTGCCCATTAGTGTTGCCTGGCTATGAGACTTAAACACCATTCTATTGTTTCATCTAGTCCAGTGTGACAGGTGGGAAAACAGTGAATGCCATTCAAATACTCATTGGTACAGCATTGTTCTTCGTCAGTTTGTAATTCTTTCTATTTCTTTTTAGTTATTAGTAAGTAAAGAGATGTAATAGTCAAAGAGAGATATATGGCAGCCTGAAATCTCAGTCCTGAATGTTCAGCTTAAAGCCCTAATCCCTCACTTTCATATAGAAGTTAATAGTATTTCATCCTCTGCTTTTCCCTCCATCTGACTTGGTTTTCTCAGGCATCTGCCAGAAGGAAACATGTCTGCTTGAATGTCTTTTGCATGCAGCTGCCTGCATTCATAATAATTATTTTCATTCTGTGTGTGTATGTATTTATATGCATACATATACATCCATATGCATATATGAACACATATTATATAAATATTTGTTTAGTGAAATATTTTGAGGTAATTCCAAAGTACAGGAAAACCATGGCAAGCTTCCCACTTTCAGAAAGTCTATTTTGTATGAAGTTGTAAAAAGATTTGGTGTTTATTGTTAGGTTACCCTAACGTGACTCCCTACTGTCATATTCTGCTAATCATTAATTTTTAAAAATTCAATAATGAAAACAATATAAGGATATTACTGTACTGTTTTTATCTTCTTGAATATGAAAGCCTGTGAGACCAATCTATCTTTCTGTATTTGCCAGCTCACTAGAGGTTTCTTTCTGCCACCACATAAATGCTACTGAGTTTTATAACATACTTGTTTCTTAACAGAGAAGGTGGTATGGTCTGAAACTGGTTTTGAAAGAATTTATCTGAATAAAATACTTTAGAAGATGCAATTTTTTAAAATTATTTTCAGATGCTTGGAATCCCTTCAAATAATTGTTTCTTGTCTGTCAGGAACTCACAAAATAGGATTCAGTCAGTGAACTAACTTCTATGTCCTACAATCTGAAAGGAGATAGAATTCAAGAACGTGATCACTCTAGGAGAAAAATCATCTTTAGTTTTCTACTTGCAACATATGCAACAGATGGCAAGATTTGACAAATAAAACCATGATGTATATGTAGTCTGTTTATGAATTAGTTATGCTCAATTATTACTCAATTTCCATGTAATAGTGTTTTAGTTAAAGCCCTTCTAATGTCTACACAAGCACAATTTATCAACAAAAGTGGCTTAATGTGGACAGGGACACTTACCTAACATGCGTTTCTTGGGTCATTCTGGATTGTGCAATGATACTTGCACAGCAGACAACTTAGGCTTTCAGTGACCTTGGCAGTATCCCAGGCACACTCTGCTGCTGCAAGAGTGAAGCTGATATTAAACAATTTCTGGCATTTGTTAGGAATGAGTGTGCTTGCCTTAGCTGTCTGGACTATGTGTTTGTACAGGTTTTGCTGCTGTAGTGCAAGAAAACAAAAATTAAAGCAGAACCCTCTCCATGGCAGGCTATATTTTTTTTCCTCACACACAATATTTTTGTATACTGCTAATTTTTATTATTTGCCTGCGGTATTTGTCCTGAAATTCCATTTCTTTTTAATTTTCTTCACTGAGTTCTGAAAGCTTCAACCAGCTTAGTTTAATGTTGTGTCTTGAGCTCTGTTCTATTTCTTGGGATTCATCTTTGCAAACCACTTTTAACCCTCTTGTTCAGTTAGACAGTTTAAGAAATCTCAGTTTAGTCTGAGGTAACATTTTGTTAGTAGGAAAGCTATACATAGGGTGGAGGGTGGCATTTGCTCAGGCAGTATGCTTCACATCTGCTCCCCACTCACCTATCTAGGAAATGATGCAGAATCCTCTTTGAAACTACAGGTTACCAACTCCAAAGAGCAAAGGTGATCCTTAGACTGGTTATTCCTTCAAATGGGCTACTTTGAAATGATCAAATCTGAAACTACTTTAAAGGAGGAATAATGGTATTCTTTTTAAAATTGAGAAGAATTTTTTTTTAATCTGTCATTCTGTTATTTTGCTTTTCTTTCGGAATTCTGTGTGTTTTGAAGCTACTTGAGACCTAATTATATGAAAGTACCACTTCTACATCAGATTATCTGATACGAGTATAATTTTCCATGTGCTTGGGGAAACACTAACCTTTGGTACTTACTACTTTCAAACTGCATGATGTAAGACAATGGTAATTAGCAGGGAAAACATGACCATGTTCAATAAAAGCTTGAATTTTCAGAAGTGGAAGGAAAATATTTAATAGTAATGGAGCTGCAAAACTAGATTGAATATAGTCAAATAGTTTCTAAGTTTCTGAGAAAAATACTTAATATGCAGCACCTTCAATAAATTTCAGTAAAACAATAAAAAAAGAAGTCTATCTGGAGAGTTACCTATGCTAATAGTCATAATGCAAAGGAATGGTTCATGCTTACTGCCTAAATGGTTAGATCCAAAGCTGAAGAACTTCTTGTGGATTTAATGTGCTTTGTGTCACATTTTACTAGAACAATGAATGGAAAAATTCTATTTCCTTTTCACTTGAATTCTGTTATATGGTTATAGGTCATTTAAGTACATTTCTTCACCACTGCTGTGACTGGAGAGGTAACAGTTCTAAAGGATATGGTATAAAAGTATAGCTAGAAGATATTAGCAACTATTTGTAATGAAAAAATTCTTTTGCTAGGATGAGAACATATCTTGCATTTTCTATAAACTGACTTCTAGTTGTGGATAGCCTGTTATCATCAGTGCATTCTTGCACTGTATAGAAGGAATGAGGTGAAATTCATAACCTATATGGTACATAAAGCCTATATTCTGTTTCCAGAAAGGAAACACTGAACATATTGAGAAATTTTGTATATGTAGCAAGAGAAGTACTAGGTTTTGCTGCTTCCTTCCAAGCTCGTGCACAGTACAAAACAGAAGGAAGTTCTAAGAAATGGCAGTCATTGCAGTTTAAAATTCCAGAAGCAGATGGTAAATATTTAATAACAATGAAGTAAGAAAAGTAGGATCAATGCCATCAGATAGCTATCAAGTTAAATTAGTTCATTGTGAAAATTCAATTTCTTAGCTATTTTGCAGAGAAAATGTAATAGAAGTTAAAAAGTGTTTAGCAGGCAAAAAGCCGTTGTGGAAAAATAGACTGGCTTAGAAAAATCACTTTTATCATCTTTCGTAAGTCTTATCATGAGTGTATTTGATTTTAACATGAGAGATTATACGTGTAGTCACACAGGTTTTTCTTCTTACAGTGATCTAAAAAGATATTGCAACTTTTTAGAATTTTTTTTATTTCTTTTTTCTGCCCACCATGGCTTATTGGCTCCATTCCTACATTCCCCACCTTAACTCCAGCTAAACTGAGGAGACATGGAAACAGCACTGGAGTATAACAGGATTTGTTAGCTGCGATAATAGTTCCAGATGAATTTGCACTGTATTTAAAGTTCTAGAACAGCAGAGCATCTATGAATTTCTTAAGAGACAAGAGTCCTTACCTTATCAAAGGAAACATAGCAGTTGCACCAGTGCAGAAGCCCCTGCTTTGCACTGTTATATCAGGAGCTAGTGCCATCTACAAAGGCAAGACACCATTCATTCTGCATGCCTGTGGTTCTAGACAAGGTACAATTGTTGCTGTATTTGTTTAGGGCTGTGTTTCTGCTGTGCTACAATTTTTAATTTAATTGCTTGATGGCATACTGCACCATGTGCTGTACCTGCCTACAGCATCTTTATGCTATTCATTCAAAAGAGTGGTGTTTACAGAACTACTAGCTTCACAAAACATGAGTTGTCATTAGAAGTTTGGAGATGCTAAGGAAAGTTATGTCTCCCTCAGTTTTATTTACAGGACCAGTTTGATATTATATAACTTGCAGTAAATGCAATAGAAACAAATATATGATGGAAAATTGTTTCCTGAAATATATGATTTTTACTCATTTTGAGCAAATACCATATGTAAAAGCACAGCATAAAAATCCTTGGGAACAGTTCTGCTGATTCCAATTATTTATGGCTCAGCATCAGTAACTTAGAAATTAATTTGTCCAGTAATGAACTCTCTGTTGCTGAGATAGATTAAAAAAAATGATATTATAATATTCAACAGCAGCTACTTATTTCAGTGTTTGAGGAAGTTGCTGTGAATAGTATTTGTCTCCGACATTATTTAAACTGATGAATATTACATATGGCTTGATCTTAGAGCTCTGGAACACAAGATCTGACAGGTTAAAATGCATTCCACACAGCTGAAGACTAATAGAGGTTAAGGGGTTTGTGTGTTGCAATTTTCTTCACACAACTGTAATGTGGTAGTCAAGCTACAAATAGTATGTCTCTTAAAACAAATTGCTTGCGTGAGCAGTATTAGAACAGCACACAAATAAGAAGTCTAGGAAACATCTTTTTTTCTTTCCTCTATGCAGAAGCACAAAAGATTGCAGACTGACCCATCCAAGTTTTTTTAGACAAAATATTGCCAAAAAAATTTAAAGCTTTTTATAAAGTGTTTTTTTTTTCCCCACAGAAGATCATCAGTGCTTTTATCTTTGTGAAGGTATATACTAAGCACAGAGCTGCTGAAATTTCACATTTTACCTTCTTTTCTACTGTACCCTTCCATAATATAAACTGATGTATGCATTTAGTTTGCCAAAAGAATACAACATTTCAGTTCCAGTTGTAAATAGTAAATTCTTTGTTATTTGTGGGTGGAATAACTGGTTTGTAGAGCAGCTGTGCTGCAGATGTGATAACATCAAGCTGCTGTGGTTTTACCAGTCTAATTAAGCATTGTGCAAATGCAGCCATGATGCCTTCAAGATCAGATAAAGTCTATAACAGTCTTAGTGCTTCAGCATAGCATGAGAACTCAGCTAACCAAATCTGCAAATCAGCAAATTTGCTTGCTTACACCGAGACATTCCTACTAAGTTGCATACTTTAGGTCTATTTTGATGAAGTACACAGACACTTGAATGGTTCTACTAGGATCTGTCCAGTTATAACTGCTCTAAATCTCTGTCTTTGAGCAGAAAATACTAAAGGCAAAAAGGATCAATGCAAAATCTTTTGGTTTTCTTTCCTTCTTACTAATACATTTTTTCCTACTGTCCAGGATATTTCAGCTTTTTAGTACCCATGTAATGAGGTAGTGGTCTGGCAGGACATTTTATTTATTTTTTTAAATTTCTTTTGTATGTTGAATTTAAAATATCTCTGTATAACCACATAAATCAGTTTTATAATAATAATGCCAGTACTTCCTACTAATTATTGATAACATTGGAACCACAATAGTTTGACTTACAATTTTTTGTTTATGTGAATTCCATAATTTTTTATTAGGTTTTGCATGTATTTAAGTATTCCTTGCAGCTACCACTCTTGGGATCATCACGTGGCTTAAACTCACCTACTTTTCTGACTGTAAAAGTGCAGTTATTAAAAAGAAACACAAGCAAAATATTCTGTAGATTTTAAGATGGTGCAACTTTAGTCAGCATCCTGAAAACAAACATTAGACTTTAGGAATAATAAAGGCAAGGAGGAAAGAGGATGTATTATGTGCTTAAGAAGATTTTGAGTAATTTGGACTCAAAGAAAAGAACTATGATGTGTAAACTTTTAGAGAATTTGTCACTGAGTTTACAGTCCCCTTTTAATCATCTCCTTCCCCTATGCAATGCATAACACAGATGAATAAGAATGAATTCTACAACAATCAGCAAGTAACAACAGTCATCCAGTTATTGAACTAGCTGATAAGAAATTCATAAGATATTACTGAGACTGTGAGCTTTGTGATGCAGTTGACACATTGGAGGGATAAGATGCCATCGAGAAGGACCTAGACAGGCTTGAGAGGAGGGCCATATGAACCCCATGAGGTAGGTCACAGAATCACAGAATCACAGAATCGATCGGGCTGGAAAGACCTCCGAGATCATCAAGTCCAACCCTCCGTCAACCCTAATCCATTTACTAGATCATGGCACTCAGTGCCACATCCAATCTTCGTTTAAAAATCTCCAGGGATGGTGAATCCACCACCTCTCCAGGCAGGCCATTCCAATGCCTGATTACTCTCTCTGTAAAGAACATTTTTCTGATCTCCAACCTAAATTTCCCCCGGCAGAGCTTGAGCCCGTGCCCCCTTGTCCTATTGCTGGGTGCCTGAGAGAAGAGACCAGCTCCCACCTGGCTAGAACTTCCCTTCAGATAGTTATAGACAGCGATGAGGTCTCCTCTGAGCCTCCTCTTCTCCAGGCTAAACAACCCCAGCTCCCTCAGCCTCTCCCCATAGGACTTGTGCTCCAGTCCCTTCACCAGCCTTGTTGCTCTTCTCTGGACCCGCTCCAGCACCTCAATATCTTTCCTGAACTGAGGGGCCCAGAACTGAACACAATACTCAAGGTGCAGCCTCACCAACGCAGAGTACAGGGGAAGGATCACTTCCCTGGTCCTGCTAGCCACACTATTTTTGATACAGGACAGGATCCCATTGGCCTTCTTGGCCACCTGGGCACACTGTTGGCTCATGTTGAGCTTCCTGTCAATTAGTACCCCCAGGTCCCTTTCCACCTCGCTGCTCTCCAGCCACTCTGTGCCCAGCCTATAGCTCTGCATGGGGTTATTGTGGCCAAAGTGCAGGACCCGGCACTTGGCCTTATTGAACTTCATCCCATTGGAATCAGCCCATCTCTCAAGTCTATCCAGATCCCTCTGCAGGGCCCTCCTGCCTTCCAGCAGGTTGGCACACCCTCCCAACTTGGTGTCATCAGCAAATTTGCTGATAATAGACTCAATCCCCATGAGATTCATATGAATCTCATGAAGTTCCACAAGGCCAAGTGCAAGGTCCAGCACATTGGTTGGGGTGATCCCAAGCACAAATATATCCTGGGTGGAAAATAGATTGAAAGCAGCCCTGAGGAGAAGGGCTTGGGAATATTGGTTGAGGAGAAGTCCAAATTGAGGTGGCATTGTGTGCTAGCAGCCCAGAAAGCCAACCATATCCTTGGCTGTATCAAAAAAAAGTGTAAAAAAAAAAAAATCATCAACTTTTTTTGAATACTTTCTTTCTTGACTACATAGTACTTAGTTTTATCATGCTAATATTTTGGGTGTGCCACAAAGTATGTTATGAGGAATTGTACCTTTAGAAGTTGTGATATAAATAAAGGGAGCGGCAATGTTTTGCAATGAAGAGCTTGTGTGTCTGCATTCCCTTTTCCATATTCCTTTAGAATGGGATTTAAATGGGAAGTGCTGAGCAAGTATTAATTTTTTTCCAGGAGTTGTTCTGTTCCAGAAACCAATTAAAAGAAATACAGTCTTCGATTCAAAAGTACACATAGTCACAGAAAATAAACTTGCAGGATGGAAACATTTGTTTCAACATTTGTTGAGCTGTTTCCAGAAATATGGCCTGAAATGTCAAAGATGTAACTGTAAGATTTGTGCCTACCAACAAACGAACACAGGCAAGATAGGTAATGGTTTGTGAGGTTCTGCTTTTAAGATGCCCAGTTTGGGATGTTGACAGTAAACCTAAATTCTTTAGAGAGTACTAAATATTTGCTTTCTGAAAATTTCTTTCCCTCGTGCAGTGTGATACATATATCTCTTTGGAAAAAAAAAATTGAGACTGGTTTGCTTTGTATATTTGATGATACATGGATATCATTCCATAACATTTCTTTCCAGAGAGCTCATGCATATTGACACTGTTATTTAGAACATATTGCAAGGTACCTCTAGTCCAGTGTGCTCAGAGATGCTGAAACAATTTTATTAGGCAGGAAAGAAGTATCACAAAAAATTATTGAACAACAGTGCCTCTAAGAGGATTCATATGCAATAGATTTTACCAAAATATATAGGGTCTGTGAGCAAATGCCCTATTTGTTGTGCAGGGTCCCCTGTCCTACTTAGTCATGTTGAAAATGCATGAAAATTTTTTACTGATGAATCTGCCAATTCATCTCCTACTGCAGTAGAAATGATAAAAGTTACACACAGAACTGTGTTTCTGTTTTGCTGGTTTGGAGAGGTTCTTTGAGAATGATCAAGGTGACTAGGACAAAGCAGACCACTGCATAGCAGTGCATAGATACCAGGATACTTCTCAGAATTTCTTCCCCCTCCCCCCACCCAGGTTTCCATTTAGCAATTTTAAAGAGCACAATCATGCTTAGCATGTCAAATTCCAGTCACTACTAATTACTGTGTTTCAAAATTCTAGCTTGATATCAAACCACGTTCTTTGGTGTGCTGCACAACAATCCCTTCTTTGTAGATAAAGAAAGAGTTGTGCTGACTAAAGTCACTATTAACTTGGCACCAACTGTGTTTTAAAATGAAAATTTTAAAGCATAATTTAGGTTTTGGTAATGTACTAGTTTTCATGTGTAATATTAGTTGCAGCAAGTACTGCAAATAAAACAAAACCCACTAATGATTTTTTTGCAAATGTTACATAGTATGTATGCTTGAGTCTTAATACCTTTAAAATAAATACAATCTCAACTTGCACATTGTTTTCTAAGTCAGTAACTGAACAAAACCCAACATTTAAAAACCTGTTTCAGATGTATAACCACCAAGAAAAGAATTTACAAATTCACATTTTCCCTCCTCAGTTTATTAAAATGTTTCTGCTAAATGAATTGATGAATATCTAACATCATAGAATTATAGAATTGTTGTGTTTAGAAGAGACCTTTAAGTTCATCAGTGCCCAACTATTAACCTATTACTACCAAGTCACTACTAAACTATATTCCTCAGCATCACATCTATAAGTTTTTTTTAAACACATCCAGGGATGGTGACTTCATCATTTCACTGGCCAGCTTGTCTGGTGCTTTACAATCCTTTTGGTGAAGAAATTTTTCCTAATATTCAACCTAAACTTCCCCTAGTGCAACCTGAGGCTATTTCCTCTTGTTCTATTGCTTGTTACTTGGAGAAGAGACTGACCCCCACCTCATTGCCAGCTCCTTTCAGGCAGTTGTACAGAGCCATAAAGTCTCCCTTGAGCCTCCTTTACTCCAGGCTAAACAACCTCAGTTCCCTCAGTAACTCCTCATAAGATTTGTGCTCACTTAATATACAAAGCAACTGCACTGATTTTTGTGGAACAAGCTTTGGTTATCTGTGATAATATGTGGCTCATCAGGATATAAAAAAATTAACAAAATGAATAAGAAAGCCAATTTTAAAAATGTTAGTGTGTTACCTTTGCAGAGCCAACAGGATTTTTGATCACCAGAGCTCCTTTTACATTGGATGCTGCTGGACCTGTCAGCTTTATAAAATATCCATGCTTTGGGTTACTGGTGTAAACACCAGAAATGTCCAAGCCTTGGCTTGTAGAGTTGTTCTATTAACATTTTTCTCCTGTATGGTTTTCATCCAGTTTATGAAATGCAAGACTAGAAAGAAGATAATGGTATTTCCCCTTGTTATTTGCAACATGATTGATTATTTGTCTGCTTTTGGCATGAGAAAGAAGGATTGTATCTCTACAAGTCTGCTGTAAGCATGATAACATCATTGCTAGCTTTAATAAAGAAGTCTGACAAAGAGTAAGTCCTTTTTAGTAAAGAATGTTCAATGAATAGTAAAAAAAAAAAGACACATTTCATGGGACAATAATTGATATTATTTCATGTTGGAGTTTAGTGAGACAGCCACTTTTTCTCCTTTGAAAGTAGAAGGTATGGAAAGCATCAGGTTTGGTGTTGCCTTCTTTTAAAAAATATTTTCTCCAGTAGTTGTGACAAGAAAATAGACATGGTACAATAAGAACTGTACAGCTCCTACAAGGTTTTAATTTAAAATATATGCTAGTTATGTATCTTGAGCATCTGTGTATTGATTGCAGTTATGTTGGAATGGAATAATGAAATGAGATTGAGAATTTTGTTCATATTATCAACTACAGACTCCATGAATTACTCACAGATGCAGAGCACCTTAACATTAAAGTCCTTTTTTAAATCATAAGAAATTTGTCATCTCATGTACAGTAGTAATAGTAATCAGAAATTTCCTGTAAAGCCAATTCACACTATGCTTCATGGAAGGTAATCATTGTGTAAAGACGCATTATGGAAGAGGGTATAAATAAACCAATACCTGTAATAGTGCAGTTTGGTGTTCTACAGACTGCAGTAGATGTTCTCACTTGCCAAAGACTGGCAACTCTCAACCCTTTATTCTAAAGCTATCTACATGTCACCTTATTCTGCACAGTCTCCTCTGTTGTTTTTTTTTTTCTTGTGTCTCTTAAGGAATAAAAAATTCTAAGGTAGTTCACAAATTTTTACAGTTTGTGGACAACATAAAAATCTTAAGTCAGTGTGTCAGCATCATCAATGTTTATCATTTTAAAAGGTATCATCAAATCATGATATGTCAAGATATGATTATGTTCCCTATTGACAGGGAAAAAACAGCTTGCTGTAGTTTTGGAGGGAAGGAAGTCCTAAGTTATGAAGTTTACCATATGTAACAACTTAAGGAGTAGAAAAATCCAGCCAGTTTTCATGAACTTGAACACACTGAGGTATATTCTTCAAAGGATTGATCATTTTGTTCCAAAACTTCTGCTGAGGTCAGCAGTGTACAGAAGATATGTTGTCATTCAGAAGTGTATCAATAGGCTGGAGAAATAGGCCACAGGTATCTCATGAAGTCCAATGTTTTGCAATGCCAAGTCCTGTAACTGAGGAAGATCAACCTCATGCACAAGGACAGGCTAAGGGGCACTTTTGCAGAGAAGAACTTGGAAGTCCTTGTGGACAACAAGTTGAATATGAAACAGCAATGCGCCTTTGAGGCAAACAAGGCCAAAGCCTCATATTAGGCAGAACATTGCCAGGGGGTTGAGGGAGGTGATCCTTCCTTCTACTCAGCACTGGTGAGACAGGTCTGGAGTGCTGCTTCCAGACCTTTGCTTGCCAGTACAAGGGAAGCATGGATATACTGGAGTGGCAAGGACACTGGCAAGGAGAGTGGAGATGATGAGTAGGTTGTAGGATATGTCATACAAGGAGTGGCTGAGGGCACTAATTGTTTAATCTGGAGAAAATGTGTCTCAGGAACACCTTATCAAGCTATATGAATATTTGATTAGAGGAAGTAAAGATGACAGACCCAGACTATTCTCAGTGGTATCCTCTGAAAGCATAGCAGACAGTGGGCATTAACTGAAACAGGAAATCCTACTTAAACACAAGAAACCGTTTCTTTGTGAGAGTGGTCAAACACTGAAACGGTTTGAGCAAAGATTGTGGAGTCTCCATCCTTGGAGATATGCAAAACTTGACTGGACATGGCCTTGAGCAACCTGCAGTAGGTGACCATACTCTGAGCAGGTGCGCTGGACGAGATGACCTACAGAAGTGTCTTCTTACTTCAGCATTCCAATTGCTGCCTGCACTAATACTATTCTTTAAACTCTGCATCTTTAAAAATTTATCTGTTGGCTGAGAGAGATGTTCACTGAAAGCAGGTATCAAAAGAGCTATTTTACAAGTCCCTCTGACTCCAAGTTTCAAATATAGCTAAAAAGTAGCACTTTGAAATGTGGCAGCATTAGGGTGGATGTAAGTATTTTATAGTTCAGTGTATACCTTGACCACTGTTTTAGTGTTTAATCCAGAATGGTATTAGCATCTGTTTTGTGTCTATCCATTTTTTGTTGACTGTTCTATCTTAACTAGAAGTTTTGCAGGGAACAACTTTTTTTTTTTTTTTAATAATCCCTCATATTTTCAGACAACTATCTTTTGGTCCTGTCTGTGTTCCCTTCATGCAGATGATCATCAGCCTGTTCATACCTCTTCTGCTTTTCTGTTTAGTTATGAGGCCATTTATGTAAAAGGTGTGTAAACTTTTATACATATATCCATCCATTTGGATATGCTTTAGGTGTTATTTTACCTCTAGAGGTTCTGTGCTTCTGTAAGTGTTAATTCACACCAGTGCTATGAACTGACTTTGGAGACTACAAGGCTTTCTTTTTTTAAATGAGATTAAATAGTCTCTTTCTCCAAGAGAGAGGTGGTGCTTCTTAGTTTGTATAGACCTAAATCTGTACAATTTTGAGGGGAGGAAAAAAATGTATGATGGTTAGGAAATGGTGCCAATATTGAATAATCAAAATCCTTTATTTGCAGAATGTTGAAAGGCATGTCATCATTCTGTAATAGTGTATGACTCACCATGGTGGGTTTGTGTCACTGCTCTGCTATGTCAAAGATCTTACCTACATGCAGACTAATAGACAGAGACTCAAACCAGGAATTCTAGCACAATTACAAAACATTCTGGAACATATACACAGTTACAAGAGTAACTTGGCATACTTGTCTCATAATTGTCTGATTCTTGCTTTTTCAGCAGTTAAATCAGTTTATTGGCATCAATCCCTGGTGTGAGATTGACAGCTTCAAGACCTGTGTGTAAAACTCTGGAATGTTTGCTTCTACTAACAGGGATTGGCAGTTTTGACTTTTTTTTTCCCACATCAGGCTTTTAGGCTTCTCTCAGAGTAAATTATCATGTCTGGAGAGCAACATTATGAGTCGCGTGTAATTGTGAGAAGCTATATCTTTGAAAAGAAAATGTTTCCAAATTCACAACTCCTAGGTGTGATTATTTTTTTTTTCACAACCAGCTCCAAAACAAGATGTGGATAGACTTTCCAGTTATGCGTATGTATTGAAAATTTGACTAGGGTACATATATGCTGTGTGCATGTGCACATATAAGCCAGGATAAAAATAGAAAGAAGGGGGGGGGCGAAGGTGAACATCTCCTTAGTTAATATTGCCCGATTAATGTTTTATGATAAGGAATTTATGCCTACTCCTCAGGGTTCATGCTAGTAAGAGTCATTCCATGTCAGTGGAATTGTGATTGTCAGGGAATTACTTTGTCAGACTTCTTGTTCACTTTTGCAAGGACAGAACTGTTAATTCCAACTCATTTACTTTATGTGGAATGAAAGGTAAATTCAACAAAAGTGGTCATAAGCCTCAAGCTTTTACTAGTAACAGTTGATGTTGTTTCTACGTACTGTACTCAGGATAAAACATCACAACAGTGCGTGAGAAATGTCAGAATGCTTAATTCATCAAACAAGGGCACTGTTGCACTGCAGCAAAGGAAATGCTTATAGTTAAGTGCACACTGAGATTTTCAGCCAAGAGATGCAGCAGAAATGTTAAATCAGAAGGTTGTCTTAAAGCATCTTCTGCAGACATCAACACAATAGGACAGTGCTCACTTAGAATTTTGAAGGCATTGGTACACACGAAGCACTATCAAGTGCATGACATGTATTTCAGATTAAAACCAGATTTTCTGAAATGGAGAAAACATTTATGAGCACAGATTTCAGTTCTTGCCATGTTTAGAATTGCACATAAAGTAAGAGAAATTCAATCTGAAATGGAGAATGATAGAATCATAGAATGGTTTGGGTTGGAAGGGACCTCTGGAGGTCATCTAGTCCAACCCCCCTGCAGTGGGCAGGGACATCCCCAACTAGATCAGGTTGCCCAGAGCCCTGTCAAGCCTCACCTTGAATGCCTCCAGGGATGGGGCCTCAACCACCTCCCTGGGCAACCTGTTCCAGTGTTCCACCATCCTTGTGGTGAGGAACTTCTTTCTAATGTCCAGTTTAAATCTACTCCTCTCCAATTTAAAACCATTGCCCCTTGTCCTTTCACTCCAGGCCTTTGCAAACAGGCCCTCTGCAGCCTTCTTGTAAGTTCCCTTTAGGTACTGGAAAGTCACTAGTCATCTCTTTCTAAGTTGAATATAATTATTAATCTACATATCCCTCTTCTTTAAAATGACAATACTGTGCAAAATTGGTATCCAGTACCAGATTTATCCTTCCTGATATTTTTGAATTCATCTTTAAAAAAAACCCCACTTTTTTTTAGTTGAATTTATATCACAGTTATATTATTGTGCAGATTTTAATTAAAGGTATTTTATATATTAATGTTTGTAAGTTATTTGTATGATCTGAAATATTTATTTTGGACTTTATCTACAGTTTCAGTGGTTAATTGCTTACTTCAAATACTGAGACAGAGTTGGAGAAAGAGGGACAAGAGTATTCAATTTAGTGCTTAGCTTTTGAAATCTTTTGCTATTAGTGGTATATTTCCCCTATACTAGAATATATAAACAGAGTAACAATAATTGTAGTAGTAATTGCCTGAGTTTATAAAATAATCATATATTTGAGCTTTAACACATAACTTAAACAAGGTCTTAATTTGAAGGTTTCATTTTAATACAGATCAATAACTGTATATAAAAATTAGAATTTAAAATTAAATTAAAGGAGTGACCGTGCTATATTTTTATTTTTCTGGCTGCTGCAGTCTTCAAAAATATGTGTAGAATCATGAACACAACCAAATATTTTTTATTAAAATTTAATATGCAGTGGAATTAATTCATCTGTGTTCTGTTTTGCTGAGGTTAAACCCAACTGCAGTTTGTATTAGCAAGGAATAAAAGTTTCAGTAAACAAATTGTTTCATCCTTGTGGGTTTTTTGTTTGTTTCTAATTGTTGTTTGTTTGGGCAAAATAGAAATTACTCTATCTCTGGAAGAATTTTTGTTTTCCTTCTAATTTGTCATCATATGATCATAGAATTATAGAATAATTTGGGTTGGAAAGGACCTTTAAAAGCCAACTCATTCAACCCCACCTGCAATGAGCAGGGATAATTTCAACTAGATCAGGTTGCTCAGAGCTCTGTCCAACCTGACCTTGAATGCTTCCAGGAAAAAGGCATTTACCACCTTTTTGGGCAACCAGATCCAATGATTCACCACCCTCAGCATAAAGNTTCCAGGAAAAAGGCATTTACCACCTTTTTGGTAAATTACCACCTTTTTGGCAACCTGATCCAATGATTCACCACCCTCAGCATAAAAATGTTATTCCTTATATCTAGTCTAAAAATGTAATGCCCATTGTGGAAAAAGGCAAATAGGAATCTTCATTCTGAAGCAAATGGTGTTGAGCCATACTACTAGAAAAGATTTTTTCTGTGTTTTAGTTGATATGTCAGTGATAAGCTGAGAGAACACAGGGAAAAGTTCAGAAACATGACTTTTTCATATATGAAATCATTGATGGATGGTTTAAAACAGCCTACTAAAATGGTAGGTAACCAATTACACGTGGTTACTAAAAGTCCTCCTGACAGCACAGCCAGCTTAGAGTAATTTGTTCATGGTATTGTGCAGTCAAGTTTTGAGCGTATCCAATTATGGAGATTTCACAACCTGTCCAGTAACATCTTCCAATATTTGACTACTGTCATTGTGATTTATTTTTTCTAGTATCTAATTGAAATTTCCATTCTTGCAAGTTGTGTCCTTTGCTTCTTATCTTTTTACTTTGTCTTCTTTTCTGTGGCTCTTCAAGAGGATTCTGTCTCCATCTTCTCCATACTCTCCGGTTGGGTAACTGAAGGCTGCAACAAGATCTGCCTATGATCTTCTCTTTTTAAGATTAGTCAAACCAAAGTCATTAGGTCTCTACTCTTGCATCACATGCTTCAGTTTTCTAACCATTTTTGTGCCTCTTCTGAGAAAAAAGTAAATGAAAATCTGTTTTGTAGTAAGAAGCCCCAAACGAGACACATACACCCCGAGTGGCAAATAGTGATCACTTCTCTCAAACTGCTCTCGATGCTTTTAGTGGCAGGTATGTGGTTGGCCCTCTTTGCCACAAGGATATTCTGCTGTTCCTGCTCCATTTTTCCAGTAAGACCCAGCCCTGTAAGTCTGCTTCTACAAAATTAAGTCTTAAAAAAAGTTTAAAATTGAAATAGAGTTTTATAGCACAAAGTAACTGCTAGCATAACTATATATGGACAGGAAATTTCTATACAGTTGAACACAGGACTAATATAACCTTATGTCTATTGACATATGCTTGTCTAATCATCCATGATTGGGAAATGGAATTGAAGTAGTAAAAAGTGCTGGAAAATAAAGGAACAAGAGAATACAAAACATGTCTTGCACCAGGAGAAATGACACCTGGAAAAGACAGAGAGCAGGATAATGCTAGTTGGAAGTGTTTGAATTGCAGAGGTTGTCAGACATCTTTGGGTAGTTATGTGCTATATTAATTGTTTTTTACCATTAGGTGGTAGTATAATAGCAGATATACTAAAATTTAATTAAAATAAATGCATTTACTTTACAAATATCTTATATAAAACACAAATAATGTTATTGTTTTTTTCCTTTCAGGTGTTGATATTTTACTTATAGGTAATAACACCTATGTCACTGCTGCAATATAATCTTAAAAAACCTTTATGATAAAAGCATATTTTAGCAAATGATAGATTGGAGAGAAGGTTATAGAGTTTCACTAATGCCAAAGTGATCTGAATAGGGATCCTATAATACCATGAGCATGAGTATGTGTATACTGGCTGTACTGTAAGCAGTGTCAGCATATGCACATCATGAAGATCAGAAGAAAGTACAGGAGGAAAAAGCTCAACAGGAGGTAGATGAATGCATTTTCAAGAAACAATTATATCACAGGGAAGTCTCTAGAAAAGTAGTTATTAGTCACTAGCTTATATTTTACCTCCACTACCTGTTTATATCAATCTATTGGGTAACAGCCTATTAATTTTTTTTTTAATAGTGTCATTTAAATTAGAGAGGGCCTAAATAAATTGCTTCCAGTTTTGCTTTGGTCTTAGGAACTAGTAAAGAATACTCTTTATTACTGCATGAAAGTAATGCCTTGACAATGAATTTGTCTTAGTCTAATATAATATTTAGCATTCATCTACAATAGACTCACAGATAGGAGTAATACTTTTATTCCTTTTGGATTTAGTCTTTACATTACATTTGACTTCAGATTAGATAAAATCCTTTAGTTGTAGTATTTTTTCCAAGCTTTTTACTCTGATGTCCATGACATGTTGCAGATTTGAGGTTAGGAAAGAGTTGTTTGGTTTTGTTTTTCTCTCTTTTATTAGCTGCCATGTATTGTATCACAGTCTTTTATCTTAAGAGGTTTCAATTATGTAAGAACAGGGTGCATTTCAAATGTTATTTCTGTGGCTCAATTTACTACAGTTTCAGATATTTACCATCTCAGCTCTGTGCACAGGTCATCTATTTTTAACTTCAGAAGCACTTTTCTTGATTTTTCATACTGTGGCTTTCAATTCTGCCCATCTGCTTTTATATGATTCCAGGCTTCTATTGTACTTCTGAGTACAATTAGTGGATGCTCTGGATGCAGCTTGGTTTTGACTTGCTTGCTTATTAGCACTTAAGTGGTTAATCACATTTTCTGTAGCATAGTACCCATCTTGTCTGATTTTTATGAATCAAAATACACTTTACTGCTCGATTTGCTCTGATTTTCTATTTTTTTCCCCTTTCAGCATTTCATGCTTTTTCTCATTTGTTCAACAATTCAATGCTCGTGAACTGCAGAAGCATATATTATACACAGAAAATTTTGAGACTCCTTTCTCAACTCAGAATATTGCTTTCTCATTCATAGTGTGAATCTGAGATGTGAAGCTGACATTATTATTTCTGTGTATTTGTTCAATATAGACTCACAAGACTGGATCCAGAACTGAATATAGAAAATTATAAACTACTTGTCATTTTACCCATTTGAAATAGGAAAATAAGAAAAAGCACATCAGTTGTTATTATAAGAGGAATACTACTAAATATTATGAAATTCATTAAGATCCATGGAATGGATAGCATGGAAAAAACAAACAAACAGAAAAACAGTTAAATATATCAACTGAATTTTTTACACCTATCCATGCTAATATGTGTTATTTACCTTCCATTATCTATGTATACTGCTGCTAACATAGGAATTTGAGGATTTCCTTAAATTTTGAACTGCAATTGAGTAGTCTTTGCTACAAGATAGTATCAGTTGGTTTTGAAATTAAGGAGTTATGTTATTCCAGAATATGTTCAGTAATAGTTTATGCACATACTTTCTATTCTGTTCTATATGAACTATTATGTTTCCAGAATGTGAAATGGTTATTCTAGTATTTCTTGTCAGCTTCTATCCTGCATCATCTAGTCTGTTTCCTGCCTTGAAAATCTTGAACTAATCCTAATTCCTCAAACACTTTTAACTTCAGTATCTGTTACTGTTGCATTAACATGTTTGTTACTTTCTGATTTAGGCTTTTATTCTTCATGCTATTTCAAAAGTATAGCCATGCTTTGTAAAGTCAACAAAAATATTTTAAAATTTCATGTGCTTGTAGAATTCTTGTGTTTGTTTTCAGAATGTTTAGAAAACATTCTTCCACTCCACTCCTGACCTAAATCTGTGTACGTGAAAGCCAGAAGCATCTGCACAAAAACATTTTGTAACCCATGAAGCATTTCTTTTTGTCAAACTCTACTGTATGAGTACTGTCTTATAGGACATGTTCCACCAATATACTTTCAAAAGATCATTTTCTGCAAGCCACATGCCAGTTTGCAATTCTGGTTAGATATAATTTGGTTAACCACACAAAAACCTTTCATACATAACCTTTTAAAACTGATCAAAACTGTTAAGATTTTTAAATAAATTTAGCTGTATAACTATCATTTAAGGATTTAGAATATTCCTTTGCAGTATTTGCCCTGCCTCACATGGTAAAGTTAAACTGTGTTCATGCAATAATAAGACTTTTCTTATCAACTCTATTGCCTCTGGAATTCTATTGTAAACTGTATCCTTTGAAAGATAGTTATGGTTGGGTGATTTGGAAATTACTATCTAGCTTACTGCAGGCTGATTTAATGTTTAGCATTCTTTTGGTAGAATGTGTTCAACTGTGTTGCAATGTGTGCAACTTCCTACTCTCAGGTTTCTTCGTGTTTTCTGACTCTTTAATTTGTCTTTTTTTTTTTTTTAAGGGTAAAGCAGTCATTTTTTTCTCTGTTATCATATTTAAGGAAGTAAAAATGTAGGGGTTTTCCCTCCTCAAATGAAAAGTGCGTTTTATGAAGGCAGAGTCCTATGAATGATAAAATATGCAAGGGAAATTGAGTTAAAACTTTCAAAATGCATTCAGAGTGAAATAAATGAGGCTGTAAAACATTGCAGTAAGCCATTTTGCTCAGGGAGGTTGTGGAATATCTTTCCTCCCTTCAAAAGCCATATGGACATGTTCCTGGGAAAAACAGCTCTAGGTCTTGCTTGACCAGGCGAATAGGACAAGACAATGTTTCTGGTTAGAAAACAGACGGCTCAGTTGCTAAAATCCAGATCCTATACATTTCAATTCAGCTTTTTAGAAATTATAAAGGAAGTGTTCTGTTTCTAAATTGATGTCTAAGCCATCTTTTTCTGTGACTTGTGTTTAAAAATAAAATTTAAGTCCTGGACAAGAACACGTAAATACCTTTTTTTGCCTCCACTCTTTGTAACTCTATTTTAATGGTTGCAGTAAAATTGCAACAATTTAATAATATAGTAGAAAGATTTAGAAAAAGTAATGGTCTCAGGAAACAGAACAGCCCTGAAAAAAAGCACTGCTTTGTAACAAAATAAATTATACATAGCACATTATTATTGTGCATTATGAATTGTTCCAATTCCACACGACTTCTTGTGGATGAGGCAATTCATTACACCAAACCCATGAATTCGTGTCTCACTTCACAAGCCATTTCACACCATTTTAACCTCAGTAGGTTTCCACTGGCCTTTGTGGAATTATTCTCAATGTACATAAATGTAAATGAGAATACCATCAAGCCTTGTGACTGAGTCTTGGTCTTGCAGAGTGAAGCTATCTGCAAACTCAGGAATGCAGAGAGAAGTGTGGCTGCAGTTTTGTAATGACTCAGGTTTAAATAGGAAAGGATCAGTCATTGTTATACTCTGATAACTTGAAGCACAGCAGTTATTGCAACCTATCAGCATGATCCCAGCTGTTCTAGCAGCCTAGAGAATAACAGTGTTACATAAACTAAACGGTGAAAGATTCTGCTGTTCTGTCCTGTGAAGACTCTCATGAAAAAAACAATGTTTGTAAGACCAACTATTGCATAGTTTACTTGCTCTAAAAAGACTTCACATGAAGGCTTTTTACTGCATGCTTTGTGTAACACTTGACACAGTAGGATTCTAATTCTACCTGAAGGAACAGTAATACACTAGTATTAGTAATGCATATTATACAGGGACAACACTGGTTATGTATATACTATTAGCACTATTTGTGAGTTTATATCCCTACTCTTAAGGCTTTTTTTTCCATTTCCTTTGAAGTGTGTTTGATAGGATTTTTTTTTTTATAATTTCTTCTCCATTTTCTTTTTGATAAATCAGAATCTGCTTTTTATAAATATAACCTGTGTGTTATGAGCTCCATTGCCAGAGAAAATCAATAGAAATAATTTCCAGCTCCACTCATGATCCACTCTTCACTGGTTTCTCTGTCTTATTTTCTGGATCTACTTTATAAAAATGCCACAGGGTTCAGACAAAGTGAACAATTTATTTATTCATTTTCCCCTCTGACTCAATTCATGACACTCAATTTTTGTTTTTAATTTTAAATGTCTTTGTGTCACTTTGAGTATGCAACGTAAAAAAATATATGTTCCTTCATAGGCTGAGAGATTCAGGATGTTAACAGCTAGTGCTCAACTTTTTGGTATAGATTTCAAGCTTTTGAGCTCTGGGTCATAGGAGTCAACAAAATGAGGTTAAGTCAGGGCCTGCATACTTATGAGAGAGTAAATTTGTGTATCTCTGAAGGAAGATAAATGTGCTATTATGACAAATAGATGCAAGAATCTGCATTAGTTGCAGATGCTTATGAGCTAACAGAACAGAAAAAGCTTGAAAATACATTGATATGACTTGCATGCAGGAAAATTCCTAAAATCCTCTTAAGTATTTTGTATGGTTTCAAAAATTTCTTTATTTGTAATAAACTTCTAGTTGCTTAAGCTATGAGTGTGTGGGTCTTTTCTGACTGTTTTCTCCTTTACATCAGTTGCCAGTTGGTGGTTGTATATTTTTCCTTGGTGTTTTTTAGGCTTTTTGAAATAAATATATTTAACAGAAAAATCATCAGCAATTGGGATGTGAGGAAGGCTAGTGATTAATTACCATTTTATCATTTTGTGTTGTCTTGTGCTTAAACCTTAAAATGAATGTATTTTCATCTTTTTTAAAATTTATTTATACAAGTTGCAACTGATTTTTTTTTTTTTTTTTGAGTTTTCATGCTTTTCAGG
This sequence comes from Bucco capensis, assembly GCA_013396975.1. NCBI lineage: Eukaryota > Metazoa > Chordata > Aves > Piciformes > Bucconidae > Bucco > Bucco capensis. The sequence goes on along the minus strand of VWZO01013346.1, from coordinate 122,865 downwards.
AAAGATGTGCTCTGGAGCAGAATTAGCCCTAATGATGTGACTGTAGAAAATCTGGAAGAATATACAGTCTTTCACTTTAGTGGGAAGGAATCCACTTTGTGTTCAAGCACACAAGATTCCCAGGCTTCACTGGAGGAAGTATGTTTTCAGTAACACACAGGATTGCTAAATAGGGAAGAAGAAATCAGAATAAGGAACTGATATTGCATACAGAGGTTAAGGAGTACATTCTTGGGGAATAGACTCAGGTGTAAAGTGAATTTAAATGATAGTAAGATGACTTTGTGTAAAGAAATCCTTTTTTGTTAGATGGTTGACTGTCCATTATAAAAATAACGTATTGAAAATTATACTAGTAAAAAACCTAAAATAGTGTTTTAAAGTTATGCTAATTAAAAAAACAGCAGCTGAAAGTGATTTTGTTTTTTCAACAGGAAGAAAATAATGAACATTAAGAAGAAATCAGTTCACAGTTAAGATTCATGGTTTTTATTTTCTGTGTTTATTTCAGCATCTTTTGAAAATGAAAGTTATCTCTGTAATCCATCAGTTAAATGCACAGAGAAAATAATTGCCTCAGATAATGAGAGACAGGTTTTCTAGTTATAGAAAGAGTGCTAAATATCAGAGTTCACATCTTCTGGCAGGGTTCTGTGGGGACAGTAAATCACAAGCAGATTTCATTGACACCTCAGTGAGAAACACTGCACAGGCTATGAAGCATCCCAGATTTCTGTGGGGATTCTTTAGAGTAGGTGTTGACTTTTTATTGACAGTCACATCAAATGTTTAATGGAAGTGTAAACCTACAGAGGAAAAAATGAGACTGTTCTTGAAGCTCAGTGTAACCTATTTGGGATAAGAAATAAATATTTGAATTCAGCTCTAAAAAAGACAAGAAACTTTTTTTCCCTTACATGGTCCTTTTGCATGTTTACCACAAACAAATCTCATTTCTGCAGCTGTCTATTGTTATCAGGTCATCAGGTGGGTTTTTAACCCACTGATTTTCCTGACAATTTGCCTTTTTATTTCTTTCCTGGTTACACTGGGAGAAGGGAAAAAAAGGCCAAAAAAGGGTGTTAGCTGATAAATTCATGTGTTAGCAATTTGGAAGTAGTATTGTGTGAGTTCAGAGTATGCCCCTCAAGTGCAATGGATATGGTACACAGGAGAAATAACAGCTGTTAGCAAGCTGAGGTAACACTTATTGCCTGCTATGTAATGATGTGATAGATTAAAAAACTTCTTATTTCCTTTGTTTCCTTCCTTCACCATCCCCTTTCTCCTTGGAGACCCTGGATGAGCAAACATGGCCCAACACGCTGTTGTTTCTGCTGTGTACATGGCTCACCTATGCCCTAGAGTCTATTAGCTGCTGATAATGACAAGCAAAACTGGATGCTGATGATTGACAATATTCAGCACCTGCCCCATCTGCTAGGCAGATGGTTGCACATATGAATTTATCACTGCATTGATAAAGGACTTGATCTGGAGAGAGAGAGCTACAAATGACAAGATGGGGAAAACATGAAAGGACATCATCTACAAGATGTAACAGTATGAGGTTTTTTTCCCTGCTTGCCTTTACCTCCCTCTGCACTCCCCTTGCTTCAGTTCTATATATATACACTGTATATATATACACTGTATTTTTTTCTCCACTTTATTTTTTTAATTTTATCTTGATGTTCTATAATGCAGTTCAGTTTCTTAGTAGACTGCTTGAAGTTGGGAGGGTAGTCTTCTCCTGCTTGTTTCTATCCTGCCTTTGCTTATGACGAAAGGAGAAAAGCCTAAATGTTGAAAGTTGCTGGCACTTTTTAATATTTTATGTTACTTTTGAGATATGCAAATATTTTTTATGTAGAAAGGAAGGAAGAAAACTTGGCAGAGGGACTGGACTCATACCACAGAGAGTAAATGAAGCATTGTTTTTACTCCATGGAACAATCCCTAAGCTGCTGGATCTGCATTCTAGTGGAATGTTGTAAAATAGACACAGTAGGAGGTAAAAAACCTAAGCTTTATTCAACTCTAAACGATTTACAGACATGCAAAATTGTAGATGCTATGCCCATTAACAAGATATTTGCTATTTAAAATTCCTTCTTTACGCTTAGACATTTATGGTTTGTCATCTTGTTTGCAATTTGTCTGTTGAACTAAACCAAGAAACACAGATTTATAGTTCCTGTGAAGTTTCTTAAGCATAATTACTCTATTACAAAGAATTAGATTATTTGATGGGGGTAAAATATTAAGGATGCAGTTTTCAGATAGGTTGAGTTTATAGTAAATATTTTCTATAAAATTTAGGTACCATTTATTCATTTCTCAAAGTATCTGAACATTGGGGTTTATATTTTATTTTTGTGCTGCATAATTGAAAAACTTCATTAATTATCATAGTTTTGGCTTGTCAGATAACAGAATATTGTTAAAATACAAAAATCGGATAGTATGAGAAATAGACTTGCTAGGTAGATAGTTAGTGGCAGTGATGGATATTTAGGTGACAATTTCCCTTTGCCTGTGATATGCCATTCCATGGTCATATACCAGCATTTTGTTTTTTTCCTGGTACATAAATGTTGGCTACTAGATAGAATAAAAAGCACCATTTATACACAAAGGAGATAGAGGTGTTGGACAGTAGTAACTTCTTATGTCTGAAGAGCAGAGTGTTGTAGATGGAGAGAGTGTACTGTGTTGTATGTTCCTTTGAAAGGGAGAACTGTTCTCACCACTACTGATGCTGTTACTACATGCTGCTGATGGCAGGATGCAAATTTTCTAGATTGTGGGTCAGCTGTGACCCTCCTCCAAGTAACCATAACTCCACTGGTCAAACAACCTCTGTGCAAGGAAGGTAGCTGTCAGCTCAAGGCTTCAATTTTGCTGCTTATATAGCTTATGAGGAATATTGTTTATATGAGTGTTGATTTTCTTGTTTCCCTGTCCTGCACTCTCCAAACTCATCTCCAAACTGGCATTTGTGTGTATAAAAAAATCCCCAAAGTATAAAAATGAATTTGCAGATTGTAAATTATTGTGGATTTTGATTGTTGGTTGGTTTTTGTGGGTGGGTTAATACTTTTTGATTTATAAAGTAATACTGGAAAAAATCAGTTTGGAGTGTGTCATGCTTAATGAGTCATAAATAAAATCTGAAATTCTGTAGGATTAGAATATAGTTTATTAAAGTAACAAAGATGCTATGGTCCCATAAAAACAAAGGCTTCTTCATTTATATTTGGCTTACAGTTTCCTGGTAAATTAACCATGATATACTCAATGATTTTAAGTACTAAACGAATTAACTACACATCTATCTAAGGTCCAGCATGCTTCTCCAGTTCCAGAAGTGCTTCAACATGTGTTTATCTGGGAGGATATGTTACTGATCTATCACATTAACAAAATCAGTCAGCAACATAATATTTGAACTGCTTCATTAAAGTGAAATAGCCTTAAGTATTTAGACAGACATCTGATGATTAATTCTTTTCAAAGACGTTGGGGAATGTTCATTGCATTCATTGATCTTATAAGATGCAATACAGAGTGGTTTTCTATTTAAATTAGGAGTCTCTGAAGAATTTGCTGCTCTATTAGTGGATGGGGATTTTTAGTGCTGATGTTTAGACTGATCTTTTCAAGGACATCGTGCATATAGAAATACTTACTGACAAGCTGATGATGTAACTGTGATAGCATGTGCTTGGGGAAGGGTTTTCCACAATAAACTAAGATGTGAATAGGCAGATACAGATGTTGATACAGAAACCATTTTTTGTTTTTCTTAGCCATAGTGATATTAACATTTCAATATAATTTATGTAATATCTGTAAAAATGAAAATTGCTGAAAAAACAAGCAAATACATTTCACATCTGTATGTCTTGAAATTAGATTTGCTCTAGGTGCTAGTAAGTAGACAAAAAAATCCTCAAATAAATAATCTCAACCTGAGTTCCCATTACTGCAAGCTGAAAAGGAAAGAAAAGGCTTAAACAAAGGGAATTACGTAGTTTTTACCCGAGCTTGTACTAAGTGCTATAGAAGTGTTCAATTTCACCTTTTGTCTCAGAGAAAAACCTACTTCTATCAAAGGGAGCTCAGAAGCCTTTCTTCTCTATATTCACTTTTAAAGACTTGTTCTGTTGGGATAGGAAATGGATTTGACAGAAGAGAAGTAATTCAAAACACGTTCACAGGTAGAATTGATTTAGATTCTTACAAGGAGAAAACATCCCCCTATTTTCTTTATAGAAAAGCATTAAGAAATGCTAGCATTAATCTATTTGGAGCAAATTATCCATCCATTTCTGTGAAGACTGTCAGTTCTCAATGAAAATATGTTTAGTGGCATTAAGTAGGTGGTAGTGAGTTTTGCTTCTTTCAAGCAGGATATATTGATTATCTGAAGCAACATTTGCATGGAAGTGAAGGAAAATCATTATTGTATCATAAGGGACAGGCTTTATGGAAAACAGCTATCACACAGTATTTGTTGGCAATCGTTGATTAGTCATAAAACTGGTCACATCCACATCCATGACAATATCTCTTTATAATTACTTATATAGACATAGAAAATAGCTCAGATATTCCAGGAATTTGCAGGCAAGTTTTGGTACTTCATACTCTGCATCTGAAGGTCTACTAATCAGATTATGATAGATTAAAGGATGTTATAGACTTCATGTGGCAATTCAGTTTACTGCAGCTGTCAAAATAGCTAGTCCATTCAAGGTCAAAGTTAGTCCACTTTCCAGTGTGTATCTTTTTCCATTAAACTTTAAAATTCTTTGAGGTTTTTGGACGTTTTTAATGTCTAAATAATGGGGTTTTTTTAATGCCCACTTGAGGAATGCAACATGCTGTTTCCTGAGATTTTTCTGTTTGCAGTTATGTATACCTCAGGTAGATCTTTGTTTTCAATTCTGAAAAAAAAAAAAAGGCCTATTAGTAGGAAGAATTCAGTACCTTTAAGAATTGTGCTTAATTCTAGGTTTTTTTTTTCCCTCTATTCTTTTCTCATCCAGAAAGTCAATTAATAATTGTAGCTATGTTTAGCGACTAACTAAAATCTGCCACTTAAAGTCTAACTCAAGATTTAAGAGCTTTTATCTACAGAAGTAGAAATTCTTTCTTCAGAATTATTTCTCAAATGAAAAATATTTAAGGCTCTAAATTATTATCTTGGTTATCTATCACAATAAGAACACTGTAGAATAGCTTTCTGTCTCCCATGCTTTCTTATTCTCTGTCTTATAACCAGACTCCAATATGTATATATTTTGATGTACCTTATTTTTATCTCTCCTTTCATCTTCTGCTATCATACATTTCTTCTTGACTTTGTCCTATTTGAAATTCCTCACAGTAAGGTGAAGAAGAAGTCAATGTGTAAGAAGTGAAGATGAGCAGAGATTTTTTGCATGTGTGGTATCAGGACAGGCACCAGTTCTGACCCCAGTGAAAGACCAAGTATAAGCTGTCTGACAAGAATAAGTGCCATTTTTTCCCTGGTTTTATATTTATAAAGAAATACTATAAGTTCATTCTCAGATTGTCATGGACTCTGAAATAGAAGCTTGTCTTTGATCACAGGTGTCTGGAGAAGATATTTCAGACACTGTCATCCCTTTAAACTTCCTGACTTAGAACACTAGACCCACTTATATACAGTATCAAAGATGATGACAGATCATGATAGGAATAAGGGAATCTAAACTATATTCCAATCTGTGAATCTACTCCTGGGAAGAAGTATAAAAATATCTTTCTTAAAAGTAGTAAGTGAGAATCATACCTTTTCTTTGCATTTCTATTTAGGTTCTGTATCTCAAAAATTGAGAGAAGTAAATCTTTGTTACTAAGTATTCTAAATTTGGTGCTATTGGAAATATTTCTGTAGTCTTTTTCATGAGAATATACAGAATTAGACATAATAAATAGCTTAGAAAAATTATCTTGAGGAATGTGATAATAAACTTGTAGCACATATTTTGGTGAGTTTTACTTATAAACTGTAACACAAGTAATTTTTAGTTATTTTCTCTGGTTGCAGAATAATTTGTACCATCATTTTTGTTACTGATCATGCAACCTGCAATTTCTTTTTGCGTTTTTACTAATATATACATGTATGTAAATAAGTGGTAATGCAGACATTTTTCTTTTTTTTTAAATGGGTATAAACTTCAATAAATCAAAATTTCATTGCTGAATTAAACTTTCTAATTTGTGGAAAGTTTCAATGTACTTACATTTGCAAAATATAAGACAATATATTTTGGAGTTAATCATTATTACATATTATTCTTAAATTAGGCTATTGATTGATGTAATAAAATTAGAAATAATTATCTTAACACACTTCATAAACTTAAAATTCAGTCTGTTACTGAAACTTGAATCGGAGATGAAAATGTCACTGAAATCTCCTGAGACTATTCTGTGCTTTTTAGCTGATTTTCCTCAGTGTATACTATTTTCTTGGATTAATAAAACATCTATAAATAAAATGAACAATTGTCCAGATACTGTAGAGAAGGATCTCTATTTTGTCAGAGATTATAATGTGAAATCTTTGTTGCTAAGCTGTTCAGCAGATCATCCTCCCAAATAACTGAGTAAGATGCAAGTTAAACCAGTCAACCAATTTAATTGAAGGTCCTGTTATGATTAGTAGACCCATATTTATTTGGTGGAATTTCTATATATGATGTGGAGTTTCAGTAAATACTTTGTCAAAGCGTGGATACATCAAACTGGTCCAGAGTATGCAGACACTACTTTTAATGATACAGCATNCGCGAAGCCTAGCCATACCTACCTATACAGCTGTAATGTGGCAACTTGAGTTGCACAGTTTAAATAAGTTCTAATAAAGTTGGTTTTGATAGTAGTATCTGACAAAATTGGCCCTGTCAAGCTTGTGTCTACACCTACTGCCTTAGGCTTACTTAGCTGTACTGCAGAGAAATCTGTGTAGCTACACTGTCATGGCAAGATGTCCAAAATAGTGTGACCACAAATGCAGATTAAAGTCGTTTTGTCATACACTTGTCTACAAAGAACTGAGAGGAAAAACAAAGATAAAAAAATCTGATGGAAACCCATGGCTTTCTCTTCACAACACTATTTTTTTATAAATGCAATAATTTGTCAAGCTAGATGACCATCATGACTGTTACCATATCTGTCTGCCACATTCAATGAGAATGAATGATGCCTGTGAATAATTTTGGCTAAAGTGCTGCTTGGATGCAAATTCAGTTAAATGCTGATATTTAGACAATTTTTTCTCTATTTGTACTTATATTTGTATTATAGGGGTTTTTTTACTGGTGTCTTTTTTTAAAAATCATCTTACATATTGACATACTCCAGTACGTCCAGTGAAGTGGAAAGGAAGCATTATTGTATTGTAGCACTGTGCATAAATGAACACTTTTCCTTCCATCTAAAGCTCCTTACAGAATGAATATAATGGCTAATAGGTATCCATTTTTTCTTGTATAGGGAGTTAGTTACAGTATTTCTGGCAATAAAATAATTCCCATAACCGCAACATAATTTAACCATACTTGTACAATTTTGTTTTATACTTTAAAAGACAAAACAAGAAACCTAACACCATATCTCTTTCCTCCCACTACACTGTAAGAACGTGTTTACATGAAGAATTAATTGTTTTTCTGCTTTTGTTTGTAAAGACTCAGTTCTTCAGTGTATATGTAGAAACTGTAGTTCCACATGTGTAACTTAAGAATTATCTGGTCTAAAAACTGAGTGTGAATTGCTACATATGATTCTGTGTGGTATACCTGTAGATCCTTCTTCTTAAGTGTAAACTCCAAGATGCAATCAAAACACCTTTAAAAATGTTATTTAAGTGAGATAAAGTTGTTGTATGAAAATAAATCGAGGTATCCTGAATATATGCTTCTTGCAAATGACATTCACTGTTTTTATTTTAAATCAGCTATATGCTGATTTAAAAAAAACAAACCCACAAAAAAAAACCCCCAAACCACAAAAAAACCAACAAAACCAAACCCCCACACAATAATGATAAAGAATAGCAATATCCAGCAGCTAGAAACTACAGTTGATAGAGATGTTCTCTTTAATAGTTATTAGCCACTGAATATAAAGAGCTTAAATGAGCTTTATATTAATGAATAATAGGAATAAATAAAAAAAACCACCACACACCTGTATCATTTTCTTAATTTATACTTATTTTACTGTCATTGATAATACTTTGATAATTGTGAACTCCATTTTGTCCAACAAAATTGCAGGTTAAAATTATATTTAATTATATATTACCCTATCTGGACAATATTTGCTTAGCAAAAGAATGAAAGACAAATTTTTATGGGAAAAAGAATGAAGTATTTTAACAAACCATGTAATTCCTAAATAAAAACTTACTAAAGACTGCATCTATTTTGGAGGAGGGTTGCTGACTTGCCTTGTTATTTATCATTATTCTATTGAGAACAAAAACAAAAAGGAAAACAAATAGTTTTATTTCTGAATACTTTCTTTTTTGGCTCTTTGTCCTATCATTACTATCATGGATGAAATGTCATAGTTTGTCTCCTTGTTTCCAAAGGGNCTGCCAGTGTGCACTGTTTGCTCATGTCATAGTTTGTCTCCTTGTTTCCAAAGGATTATTTCACAGAATCCTAGAATCATGAACTTCTCAAATATATTTTTTGAAAAGACTTTTCTGAAACCAGGCCACAAGATAAAAATTCCTCCTTCAAACAAATTAAAATTGTTCTAAATTGTCATGCATTTAACTGGGAATGACTTTGCCCTGGTCTCCAGCTTCTCAGTTAGTAGAAGGGTCTAAAAGGAGTCTCTGTTCCAGTTACTGGACTCACTATTCATTTTCACTCCCAGATTATTGATGATCTAAGTCAGTCTGAGTTAGCCTTCTGCTTTTTCTCTTCAATTGTTATTTTCCAGCTAGTGCAAGTCATCTGAGTTTAATTGTTTTATATAATCTTTTACTGCTATTGCTTTGAATTTTCTTCTTCTCTGCAGTCCCAAATGAACCAAAAGAATACTTTTTGTATCTGTGTGCACTCAATGTATAAGAACGTTGTGCAGTTCCATGAAATGTCCCAGTGTCCCATTAAAAATATAGGGATGCAAAAAGTTATTTAAGCAACCCTGTAGCTCCTTAACTTTCATGTAGATTGTTTCAAAGGAAGCTCACTGTACATTAAGTAGGAAGCGTGAAGATTCCCCAAAGGATATTGTTACAATTCAATGCTAGTAGTAGAAAATGTGCTTGTATTACATAAGGGCCAGGTGGAGGAAAACAATATTATTTTATGTAATACAGAACTTTCATTAGGAAAATGAGTATATGCACAAACACTAAGTCCAGAATAGTTGAAGACTAGAAAGCATGGTTATATTTTGATCAGAGGATGTAACTGAATGTGGTTTTCCAGTGTCATTAATAAGCATTAAGAATACTGAATTGTGGTGTAAAATGTGCACACAGCTTCACCATCTCTTCCTCTAGCTGCAGATGTGCTCTGAAAACACCTTGATCATGCATGGTTGTTGCTATAGGTAATATTTTAAATGTATGGATTAAGCCTCAGCTAGACTTCAAACTGTTTATCTTGAGGCCTGTCTGCTTATGACAGAAACAGAGCTTAAGACAATTATGACAATTTTTTTTCTTGACTGATTGAGCATCTACTGAATTCTTGGGCTAGTTAAGAGCCAAGCAAGTTTTTTTAGTATTTCTGTTTTAAAGATGAGTTTTTAACCATGTGAATGTGTGTGAAAAACAACATGAGTTTCTTTGTGTGCTTTATAGTCTGAAAACTGTCCTGTATTTACTACCCTGCTTTTCTATCCTGAATGTGCATTTATTTCTAGAGAGCTTTCAGACTGTTCATGAAAACCTTTAAAGCAGAAAGGGTATAAAATGTTCCAGTAATTATAGGATTATTTAGTGTGTGTATTTATAAATGCTAATAAAGCAGATGAGAGAATTTAAAGTGAAACCTGAAATTATCAGCAGATACACAAGAAATTGATCAGTAACAGTTTCAACTTTGAGCCTGTTTTGTCCACTTTTTAGCTGCATAAAATCATATTATAAACCATGCAATATTTGATGAACTCAGCCTGTCAAAAAATTTAGTTAGAAGAACCAAAGTGAACAGATACCAATATTTACTGTGCTATTAATGATATCTAGTTGTATGTTTCATAACTATTTTCCCAGTTTCCTGGCAACCAAATAGATCATTTAAGTATCTTTTTACCATAAGTTATTTCGATGTGTTAAATTAGAATAATTAACCTTTTGTCCAGGATATTTGGTGTCGAACTCTTGTGGGAAAGTTATTCCCTTAGAGACATTATTTTTATACTTCATTTAACTAGCTTTTTTGCTTGTCAGTGTAAAGAAAGTAAACAGATGAATAGAGAATATGTTGTGCTTTGAAAAATAGGAAAATTTCTTTTATGAGTAAAAGAAAATGAAAACATAAATATGTAATCACTGATAATATCCCTATTCTTCATGGCGAAAACATTATGTAAGAAATTCATAATTTAGTCTAAAGATTTTGCATTCCATATATTTGTGTTAGTGATTAAACAATCTTAGTTTTGTTGGAATGAAATTAAGTTTTAAAACTTATTTGTAGAATAACTTTCTTATAAACTACTTCCTATTCCAATAGCTGTTCTACACTTTGAATTGAAAGGTTTGTTTCATAGACTAAGAAATCCAGTTACTGGGTATAAAGGCATGCCAAACCAAAGCTCACTCCGTGGTAGAACCGAAAACCAAACTGGTACCAATGGGTTTAATGTTTGCTGCCATAAAAGAAAGATGAAAACAGGGTTGTGGGGGTTGGTTGGTTTGTTTTTGGTTGTTTATTTTTAATATGATTATCATAAATTAGATCTATGGTTTCTGCTATATTCTTCACTGTGCCCTGAGTCCTAATGCTGTAGAATATTTTAGTATAAGTAATCATTTAGGCTAATACTTTCTAAGCAACCAAATATAATAAATCAGTGCATTATCTCAGCAAGTTTCATTGACAATTGTTTCTAGAACGAGTCTAATCTTCCCTTTGTTAAAGCAACCTAAATTACCTCAGTAATTCTAAGGATAGAGAAATGAGCAAAAAGTAATGGAAAGGGAAATTAGCTGCTGCTTCAATATACATGGGCTTTATATATACACTAATGACTTTTTTTGTGTATGCATTAATATTCCCAAATGCAATGATACTGCAAACTACCTAATGAAAAGATACAAAGGGGATCACAATTCAGACAATTATTATTTCTCCTTAATCAAGTGAAACAGTTGTTCATTAGCTGGAAGGGCAAGCATGAGTATCAATGTTCTTCATCCTTTATCATGAGATTGTACAATAATACATGTTGGAAGAAACATGAAGAGGTCTCTAGTCCAACCTCCTACCCAAAGCAGAGTCAGCTATGATTTCAAATCAAGCTACACAGGTTTTTATAGAGTCTGGTCTTGAAACCCCTCAAGGATAGAGACTGCACAACCTCTCTGTACATTCTGCCCCACTGCTTGACTGTACTTGGGATGAAAAAGTTTCTAGTTGTATCCAGGTGAATTCCCTCTTGTTTCAAATTCTGGTCCTTATCTCTTGTCTTTCCTGCATGCCTGTGAGTAGTCTAATTGCTGTTTTCGTGACCTCCTCACAAGTACTTGGGGATTATTGTCTCTTTTCCCCGTTCCCTCAGCCTCTCTTCACTGGGCAAAGTGCCCCAAACTTGAACTCACTCTATTCCCAATCATCAAAATAGTTATTTTTGCCCATCTAGTTGTTCACCAATCCAGAGCATAACTTCCCAAATTGCATACAAAATTAATGTGGGAAGCAATGTTGGAAGGTCCTCTAAAGTTGAGGGAAATTACCTCAACATAAGATCTAAGGTGTAGTTAAGCACTTAGAATCATAGAAAGGTTAGACTTGCAAGGGACCTTTAGAGTTCAACTAGTCCAACTCTTCTGCTGTGAGCAGGGACACCTATGACCAGATCTTGTTGCTCAGAGTGCTGTCCAACATGACTGTGAATGTTTCCAGGGATAGGGCATCCTGTGCCTCACCATCCTCATTGTGAAAAATGTCTTCCTTATGTCCAGTCTTAATCTCCCCTCTTTTAGTATTACCATTAGCCATTACCCCTTGTCCTGTCACAACAGGCTTTTCTAAAATGACTGACTCCATCTTTCTTATATTGACTACAATAAGGTCTCCCCAGAGTCTTCTCTTCTCCAGGCTGAACAACCCCAACTCTTTCAGCTTGTCCTCGTAAGAGAGGTGCTCCAGCCCTCTGATCATTTTTGTGGCCCTCTGCTCCAACATGTGCATGTCCTTCTTATGCTAAGGACTCCAGAGCCAGACACAGTACTCTAGGTGAGGTCTCACCAATGCAGAGTAGGGAGACAGAATCGCCTCCCTCAGTCTAGTAGCCATGTTTCTTCTGACGCAGCTCAGGATTTGGTTAGTCTTCTGGGCCACAAGCAAGCATTGTCAGCTCATGTGAAACTTTACATCCACCAGTACCTCAAGATCCTTTTCTGCAGGGCTACTCTCAAATCACATCATTTCCCAGCCTGCTTTGGTATGGAGGATTGCTGTAACCCAGGTGCAGGACCTTACATTTGGCCTGTTGAACCTCATGTGGTTCACACAGGCCTACTTCTTCAAAATAGAAACAATGTGGAAAAGATTTTTTGATGTCAGGAAACCATGCCTGGATTGAGTATCTTCTCAAATTGCACCTCTTGCATATACTTATATTAAGGTTTGTTATATATATATATATATCTTGCTTATTCACAAGATGTCCTTCCTTACTGATGAACTACAAGTATGTGTGTGTGTTGCCATTAATCTTGGTTTTGGAAATATTACCCAAACATGTCTTTTTCTTATGACCAGGCTAGACATCTGTTTAATCTTTGATGACTTTCAGCTTTCTAGATTGGTTATAGTATTTGCATGAATAAAGAAAACCTCAAACAACAAAACAAAAAAACCCCCATCAAACAACAAAAAGAAAGCAAAACTACAAAACAAACAAGCAACCCACAAACCAAATCAACCAACCAACCAAAAACCTCAGAACAACAGCAAAAAGATCACCTTGATGTGGTCTTCAACACAAAGATATTTCTTTGGCTCACCACTTCCTGTGGAGACTATGACTTTTGGTGTCATTCTCACTTTATTTAAATGGAAACAACAAATGCCAGAATTTGTCACAAAGGAGTAGAGATTGCAGTTCAAGAAATTCTCTCTGGTTAATCTAGTTCAGAGCAGTATTCTTTATATTTTTAAAAATATGTATCTTTTCTTTCACCATCCATGTTGAATTTGTCAGTTGAATGAGAAGTAAAAAAGCTCAATAATAATAATAATAAAAAAAGAAAATGAAAATCACCTGTACAAATATGATTTGTTCTTTGGGTTTAAAAGATCAGCTGGTTGAGGGATCACCTTCTTAGCCTGTAGAAGTACAGGTATGTTGAACATTTTCAGATGAAGAAATAAATATTAATTTTTTAGAAACCTAGACCTCTGTTATTCCCTACCCATGTGTAGGATTAAAGAACATAGTAACAGATTTCCTCCTTCACCTGGCAGATCAAAAGCACACATCTCAGAATAATGTCTGAAGGTGTCAGTGTTCACTAAAGGTGAGTAAGAACGCAGGGAAGCGTGCATATCTGATCAGGAGTTGTTGCTTGTTAGGAAGTGATTGTCAGAGAAAGAGGTATTAAGCACACAGGCTCAGAGAAACCAGAATGAATGTACAGCCAAGATTACCATCTGTTGAATATGAATGCCTGGATCAAGACATTATAGATACATTTCCCCAAACAGCAGGGACAGCAGTCTTTTTGGAAACAGTTTCAAAACAGAGTAGTGAAGCATTAAGATAGAAGCAAAAAGCTGCTCACTAAATTTTAGAGAGCAAATTACTTTATTGGTGCAATTGAACTGTATTTAAACTGTGTTGGATTTGTGAAGGACTTTACAATCAACCTCTGAATTAACATGCTGGACTTTTGACAGTTATTATACAAGCATATTATTATATTATTACTTTTGCTAGGTTTTGGGTGATCCAATCCCAGGTGTTCAGGGAGATGTCGTATGTCATCTTTAAACCTGAATAAAGCCAGAAATATTTATCACTTTCAAACCTCCATTTCCTGAACTAGCTGACCTTTGAAAAATATGAAAGCAGTGAAAATTATTCTACTTCCATATTAAAAAAGATTGTTGAAGGTGGAGGGTAGCTTTATCTCATGAGGGTAAATGAGTTGTCTGTCCATGGAGTTACTCTTTTCTACCATCTTTCTTTAGTTGTAAACTGAAACATGGAAATCAGGACTAGATCTTCATCATCCAAGATTAATCACATCTGTGTTAATCAGCTGCTCAGATGGTGTCAGGATCATATATTCCAGAAGGATTAAAGCATCTATTTTGTTCCTTTCAGTTCTTCCTGCCCTCCAGTTTGATTTTTACTTAGAAAAAAAAATTATTCAGACTCCAACTGCCTTTAGCATTGCTGGAAGATCCACCGAATGACTAGAGATAAGTAAAAATGTGTGGATGACCATGATAGATGTGATATATTTTTACTTCTTCAAGGCTTCTATTGTTGTGTGATATTCTCCCAAGAAGGCCAGGGAATCATGACCAATAAAGCTGGTATGAAGCAAATTGCACCTGGTTGGAAAACTATTTTCAGAACAGTTTCTGAAGTTCTAGTGTAATATTGTAGGGAGATTTATCCCAAGTATGGACTTGCTAAGCATTTTCATTAAAAAGTGAGGTGAAAGAAGGGTGTATTTTTACTAAATTTCAGGTGGTACCATTCTGGGAGAGGCTTGGAACATTTTATGTAGAAACCAGAATGACCTTAGAAACAAAAAAAACAACAACAAAAACCCCCACACCCAAACAGCAGAACAAACTGAAATGACCCCAAACAAACACATTTGTACCAGTGAGGATCAAGTAAAGCGAGAATTTGGGGAAGAACAGGAAGATCAGATAGAAGATAAAATCGCAGAAAGTGAAAATAAATGGGTTTATTCTAATCTAGAGAAGAGAGAGATCACTATGAGACAAGATGACAGCCTTATGCCATGTAAAACCATGAGAGAAAAAAATTGTTTTGAAGCATGAGACATTTATTTTTTATGTTAGAAAAAAATACTCCAATGCTAGATAAAGTTGTTAGAACTAGATGATTTAGGAAAGTCAAGTCAGCTCCACATTAAAGGTTCTAGAAATTAAACCAGATTATTTCTGTTAAGTATCCAGCTAGATCATATTTATCTCTGTGGATAAGAGGAAGCAATAGATGTTCTTTGCACAGTTTTGAGGTTACAGAGTATTTATTAATTGATTAAAAAATGCATTTCTTCAAAATCCAAGATAAAGTTTTCTTTGTACAAGACATTAAAGTACTTTTTATCTAAGTATTGCCAAACACAGTTGATGTAAAAGTATCCAGAGACAAAGTGAAAATTGCTTTATTGGAGAGGGAGGATAAATCCTTTCTTGCTGGTTTCAGGAATATTATTAATCCAGGACATTAAGCTCAAGACAATTACTTTTTTTTTCCAACTTCACCTTCTTTCTTATTTGTTTTTTGTATTCCCTCACCCTATTCCCATTTTATACTTTTTTATACTTATAGGAAAAAGAAATTCTGTTTAAAAAACTTACTGTTTCTATATGACTTCTTTTCTCTAGAATCTGCCTCTGTTTTGCCAGATCATTCAGATTTTTCTATTTGCAGTTTGCTTTTGATCCAGATTTTATCTGGTAGAAAGAAAAAAATGCAAGTGAAGCAAAAATGTCAGTTTACACTAATGGAGCAGAGACCTCATTATGCCAAAAATGCTTCCTGATAACTCTTTGTTGCAGCTATCCTTAACTGATTTGATTTCTGTCTGTGTAAAGTTAGAAATAGGCTTTTTAAGTCAAGAGAGTTGGAATTCATGCCAATAGAAATGGAAAGGGATGATGTCACGAATGCCAACCAGCTCTCTGAACATTTTCTTAATGTTTTTTTCTAAGTCTTTTTATTAACCACATAAGGTATATTTATTCCAAATTTCAGATTCCAGTATGTTATTTTATGCATGCAGTGTTGGACAAAGTGAACATATGCTATTTTGTAAGCAAGAAAGAAATTACACTCTTGAGAGAAGCTTATCAAATGTGATTTGATCTACCAATTATCACAGAAATCCTGAGTGTCAAAAAGAAAAAAGGATGACTCATTTATTTTGTTTTATACACAGTAGTCACACAGCTTCTCATGCTTTCCTCCCCTTGTTAAAATCAATAGGAGAAAATAAAAACCCTTTACATGAGATGTGTATATCTATCTGTTACTCATCTCAGAGTTTACAGCAACTCCACTTCTTAAATGTGGCTATTTGGTACTGTCAAAATCTTGGAAATATATAGGCATTTAATTCAGGTACAGTATATATTTTTAGGTGAAATCCCAAAAGAAAATACAGAATCCTGTTTATTAGATGCTATATACCATACTCTGTTACGGAAAAAGCAGCAGTAATTGATACATTCAGTCAATGGACCAGCATTAAACATCTTTGAAGCAGCTGAAGCATGATGTAAGGGATCCTCCAGGAGTTTTAAGATGTCATTTCAGCCACGTCTTATGCTAGAAAGGAGGACTAAATACCTAAGTTATGTAACAGGTTATTATGTTGTCCCTTCTACATCATTTCTATTTGTTGTAGTTGTAGAGCACAGAATAATGGAGGATCAGAACAATGAAATGTTAGAGCTGCATGATAGTAATCTAAGTGCTGGTCTCCCACTCCTAACAAGGCTCTATATTTCTGAAAGCAGAACTGCAGACCTGGGTAGAGCCTACAAACATGAGCTAGAAATAAAACAAATGCAATATAGAACCAAGAATGCTCTTTGAGCCAATAAGATGAAAAGCAATCAATTTTATATAGAACTTCCACATTTCTTAGAGATAAGAGTTCTTGGAAGGTCAATTCAGAATTTGGGAACAAAGAGCAGAGGAATTGTATTTCATGCAAGTCATTACTTATTGTTCTTGTTCTGCTTTTAATAATGGAGCAGTATTACTGACTTCAGGAGTCAATTGTAAGCTGGAAAAATTTAGTTTAATCAGGCATTTATGAGTCACATTCTCAAACACTGGCAATCAAACTTCACTGGTTTTAAAAATAGCAAAACCAGATGCAGATCTGAACCCATTAATTTAAGTATATGTAGACAACTAGGAAATTAATTCCCTCTGATGGGAATGAGAGATGTGGCTTGGCCTGTGTTATATCACTCATTTGCCTATACGTATATGCATTCTATGTCCTCTTCATTATTTCAGGGTGCCTTTCTCCCTAGGACTTGTCTGTACATTTCTTCATCACATCATAATGCTGAGGTCTGCAGGCATTCATCCAGCCTGCAGATGGGTTATGATCTAGTAGCTGCCACCTCAGTGGATAGTTATATATCTGGTACATGTATGAAAAGTCAGCTCAGCATGTATAATATTCTTTTTGTATATTTTCAGTGTGTATATATATTCATTTAATAAAGCAAATATTTTAACTTACCCTTTTTAAATAAAGACATTCTCCAAAATATATTAAAACAAAATGAAATAATGTATTCCAAATTTATTTGTACAAATGTTGGCTCAGAGTTCTGATCTTACTAACAGATGTTACTACACCATTAGCTGCAAAGACTAGATGAAGGAGAGTAAAAAGCGTGTGCATAAAATATAAAATAGGGTATAAAATAATACTTGAGTGTGACAGGAACATAATCTGATAGTCAGTCTTATGATGTACAAACCCAGCATTTTGATGAATCTTTTTTATTGTGAATTGTCAGAAGATAAATCAATATTTAAACTGTGATGCACTTATAGCATGGCAATGTCTGTTCAATCTGATGCGTACCATAACATGCATCTTTATTTTTACCTCTTCATCATGTTCCACTTTACTGAAATCTTTGTCACGATATACATGACCATTTTCAAACACTATCCTTTGAAAGGCACAGTAAGAATAAGTTTCAAAAGTCACTATTCAGTACAGATCCCTGTTCAGTAGCTTGTTTTAAAGAAGGCATGATACATAACCTCCTATCACATATATCACCAGCTCCTTTCAGACAACTGCTGTTGATATGAGTTCAGTACATTAGTCTCAAGATTTTTTTATCTTGAGGCAGAGATATAAAATTCAGAGTGAAGCCTTTGCAAATACAGATTACAAGATGATTTTCAATATATTGGAGACAATGAAGAATAAGTGAGATTCTGCATAGTGATAAGAATTTAAAATAATAACCTGGATTTGTGCAGGTCATCTTTTCATTTCAACTTTTGAAATTTGGGGTTGCAGTTTTCTGGTGGCTCACTGTTGGCTCATCATGTGCTTCTTTGATTACTTCACCACTTTGCACCTTTGATTCTTTTGTCGGTATCAATTGGGAAAAAAAAAAAAAAGGAAGATTGATTAGTAAGGCAGCATACAAAGCTCTGGAACAGAGTGGAAATCAGCATATATAGGGGACTGGGGTCTCTGAACTTGATGTACTTCCTTAGTCTTTTTCAAGTATCTGAGAGACTGGGGTTTCACTTTTAGTTTATATATTGTCTCAGGTTATAGTTTTTTAAATAGCTCATCCCTTAAAGTTAAAGTAAAAAATAACAAGTGCCATGACAACAGAGCTATAAGAAATGTAATTTGAAACAGACTTTAGTCCCGCTCCTTGAAAATTACTATGATAGAAAAGTAAAATTAAATGTGGTCCTAAGGTAGATTTCCCGAGGTACATGTAAAGCTTATTTGAGTTCATGCCCTGAATCTTCTCCAGAGCTAAGAAGTAACAAATGAGTCTGATCTGTCCAGCTAGCACAGTATAATGATGGCATCTCTAGTAGTGTCTCATTGCCAATTTCTCAAACAGTATATACACTCTTATCACCAGAATATTTGAACTCAGGACATACAACTATGCATTACATTTCAGTTTAGAGATGTGCCATTTAAGTCTCACAACAACTTGATCATTTATATTCATGTTTTCAAGTATATCTGAATTTCTATTGCCTTCCTGCTGATGGTATTCTAAAGCGAAGAAATAAACTTCTTCAGGATAGTTGTTTCTTCACTCCTTGATTTTTTTTTTTCATGCTTTTTCAGGATCCTATGCTAGAAAAATGAATGGTATGAGATACTATGAGGATATATGCAGCTTTCTCTTTTCCTTTGCTTAATTAATAAATACTGGTATCCAGAAATGTTCAGCATCTATAGAATAGTTAGGCTAGGAATCTGCCATGAAGAGATCGTAATGAAGCATAGATAGTGGTATATACCTGTTCTCTACAATGTGATAATACAGTATTGCTCAAGCCTGCCCAATTTATGCATTTCAGAGAGAAGAAAGCAGACCTTTTTTTTCTTGTGTTGTCATTTGACTTTTCAAAAGTGCAGGCATGACACATAACTATCCCTGGGCTTCTTTCTCTTGTTCTGTTTTGTTTTTCACTTGTTTTTTTCCCCTCAGCTAATACTTTCTATTACCACTGGAATAGTTCTTCTGTAAGACATGCCTAGATCTCTCACACCTGTTTTCCTTCTCTGCCTCCGATGTATGAAGCATTTTCTTTTCAGCATTGTTAATGCTCAAAGATATTAGTGAGCCACAGGGAGGCAAATCTACTTTCTTATATAAAAAAAAACCTATATTACAGGAGTTAAAACCAACCAACCAAACATACAAATCCAAACAAATAAACAAAAATAACCCTACTTTCCTACTTCTTGTATAGAGAGATAATTAAAAAAAAAAAATCAAGAAGGCTAAGTTAACATTGCCAGACACAAAAAAAAAGGTAAAAATTCTTGGTGCTGGTGTTCCTAGTTTCTGGCAAGAAGAGTTGGACTTGCTTAATTAGTGTATTAGAAAGGGCATTCTGAATCTCTTCTCCCTCTCCCGAGAACATTCCCTGAAATGTTGTTGCAAAACAGAATTTTCCTCTCGATCTCGTATTTGGTATTTTATTTTTTTAATTTTATTTTATTAATAGGAAAGAAATGAAAACCTTCGGAGATATGCCTGGAGAAGGCAGTGCTCTTTACTAACCTAGGCTTTCACTAAGGAGAAACAAAGTATTACTGGAACAGAACCAGAAAATGCTTGAGACATTTGTGCTTGTGGTGAAAACAGAACATTCTTATAGTAATAAATGCACAAGCTGTGCAAACCATTGAGCTATTTAGTCTTATTTTTGTGTTTCTAAGCATAGTTGTTATGAGTAGATAAAATAGAGATTGAGATTGTTGCCAGTTTAAAGAGACTTTATTTGCATGTTCTATTCATAATATGGAAAATGAATTGGTAAGAACGTTGACTAATCATTGAGAAGAACTTTAAATGTCTCAGAGAAAGGTGAGTTTATCCAATAGAGAAGAATATTCGATAAAGGAAATGATTAAAGGCATAGTAGGTTTGAAGATAGGGAGTGAAATATTGAGAGTGTTTCTCCAGTTGTGTCCTCTTATACAGTCTAAGAGGAGAAAATGATTGTGAAAGGATGACACAGTCAACTCCACCTGATCAACTTGGCTAAATTTTCTGTCATTACAATGTACTGTTTCACAAGAAAACAAACCTTCATTCTTGAGGAAAAGAAAATTATTTAATGCCAAAAGATGTATTATCAAAGGAGAAAAGGAAAACTACAAGATAGACTAATCTGTAAATTTAGGAAACAGTGTAAAGTAAAAATCAGCAGGTCTGAAAAGCATGTATGTCCAGCTGATGATACAGGAATGACTGACTTTACTATAAAGAGAGTTTAAGAGCAATTCAGTTCATTATATAATGTAAATATAGTGGAAAATGAATTTGAGAAAAACAAGGTAGATCAGGCAAATTCTTCCCCACCCCCCAGAAAACAGAAGATAACACCTTGAAAACAACTAAGTGTAGAACTTACTAAGGAATTATTGCTGTATCTGTGATAAAATTTTCCTGTTGACTGGTAAGACTCTCTTCATTTTGTTTTTTTTTTTTGATTTGTTGATTAAAATGGTTGGGTTCTTTTGATAAATATCAGGACAATTAATTAATGTTATTTCTTCTAAAAACTCCCATTAAATCCAACAGGAAGAGAAATATTTTTAGTATCATTTAGATTTACATTTCAGGATGGTGTGGATGTGGTCTTAAAGACAAAAACTGGAGAATGGTACTTGCATGTTCCCACAGTGTACATAAAAACCGATCAATTGAGGGAGATGGATGTTCTCTCTGAAAGCTCTCTAAAATGTATATTATTTCCTGTATTGTTACGTTTGCTAACCCTGTTGCTGTTTGTTTTGGGGGCACTTAGCAAAGCTTCCCTGAGAAGTACAATGTTTGTTTTATATTTATAGAGAGAAATGCTGTAATTACCTAGGGAAATGACAAAACAAAGGAATGTCAGGGTTATAACTGTGACTTTATTTAGACAATCTTCACATAAATTTCTTCCTTACTCTACTTCATATGTGTTCCATTGAAAAATTTTGGGGTATTTTATTCTTATTGTTTATTTATTATAGTATGACTATATTTTTTAACTTACTAAAAGAAGTGTCTGATAGTTGGATATTTTCCCCTTTATAGTTAGATAGATATATGTTGAAACATAAATAATTTGAATATGCACAAATATGGAGTAATTGAATAATTTGTAGGCAATGATAGAAAAACTCTCAAATTTAGAAAAAAAGACAGTTTTGAATTCAAGACTATATTGAAGTTGATACAAGCAGTAGAAAGCGGTCTAGAAATCTAAAGTCACTCTTAATTTCAATGGAACTAACAATGGATCCAAGTCAGCGAAATAGAGAACGTGAAGTTGCACTCGCAGGCAATACCATTCTTCTTCCTTGTATGTTCAACTACTTTCTGTTAATTAAATGACATGTAGAAATTTAATGTACAGAAGACCTAAAAATATAGTTTGTAACACAGAAATTTATTTTCTTATGATCCTAGTAGTATAGTGTCAGAATTGATCTGATTCATTATACTAGAAATCATTATCCTGGCATTAACAGATCATTCTTTTAGGTCAGCAATTACTTAAACGTATGGTTACAGCTGAAAGATTAAAGGAAAAAAACCATAAAGCCCACTCTTCCCCAGATGTTTCAGTGTTGGCTATCAGGTATTGCTAATTCCTGTTGGCAGGCCTAGCTTTAATTGTATGAAAATCCAGATAGAAATGAAAGTAATATATTAGCTGTACTGGAGAAAACGTTAAGTCAATTATACTCCTGCAAGATTTATAAGAACTAAAGTGAGTTTAAATTTGAATTGTCAAAGGAGATTTTACATGCATTAACCACTCAGTAACATCCATCCCATGTATTTAATTATGTACTGGGTTTTGAACCACCATCTCCAGAGCAGCGTAAAAAAGAGTTTTCCTAAACCACTGTTCTTAGACATTGCTGTGAATTACTCATGTAAAAGACTTAGAGTTTTGAAGCTGAATGCTTGCCAAAAAAGAACTTAATATAATTTTATATCTCTCTAGGCAATGTCTATTACAGTAACATAGACTTCACCTCATTCCCTTGAATGTTCAACTAGTCAAGTGTTTCAAGTAATTTAAGGTTAAAAGATTGCATATGCACATCCCAGCATATTTGCTATTATTTTACTTACTAGGATATGCACAAAAACCCGTTGGTAAAGAACTGAGGGAAGCCGTCTGGCATTATGAAATTAATTTTAATCTGCAATTAATAACTCAAATATTAAGGCAATATTTTTGCAATGTAATTCATATACGTTATGAATCATTAGTGTTACAAAAATATCCATTACTAATGCAAAACAGCTTAAAGCAAAATAGAACTAAAACTGTAAACAAAAAAATATTTCAGAAATTTTAAACTTGTCACACAACTTCAAGGATCAAAGTTGTAGCTTCTTTATTCAACCTTCTCATATGCCATTTCAGGGTTATATATTTCAAGAACATTTCAATTCTCAGTGTTTTGCAGCCTAAGCAATTTTCTCAAACCCAACCTCTAAGATCTCTTTTGCTTGCTTCTATCAACTACATGCAGCAAGAGCATAGTGCTCTGTTTAGTCATTCTCTTTGTGGCATTCTTCTCTGAATAAAATGGCATTGATGCACAAGGTTTATTGGATTCAGGCGGATGTTGCAGGGTCACACATTTAGAGTATGTGTATTTATGTCTATTTTAAATGAATACTCTCTGTAATACTGGACTAGAAAGGCAAGGTGAAGAGACAGCTGCAATGTAAACAAAGAATAAAGAGTTTATGTTTTCCTAGAGCTTAGGTTATTGGTATAGACACTTGAAGATGAGTAGACTAAAGAGTAAATAGAAAAATGTTAAAAGATTGGTTCAATACACTCAAAGTGTGAGAAAGCACAATGCAATTTCAATTCACCTAAATCAGAACATTTCATAGGAACACACAAGTTTTGATGGAAGTATTATTGATGAGTTTCAAAGTTTAATTCCCAGGCAAAATTCCAGATTTTTACAGAAGAAAGTCATCCAACTTGGAGTAATCTCCATGTCTGAGACAAACTGCAGATCTGAAGCTCCANGGAGAATAACCTCTCTCGATCTGCTGGCCACGCTCCTCTTAATACATTCTAGGATGCCATTGGCCCTCTTGGCCACAAGGGCACATTGCTGGCTCATGGGCATCCTCCTATCCACCAGGACTCCTAGATCTTTTTCCCCAGGACTGTTTTCCAACAGATCAGTTCCCAGTCTGTACTGATACATGGGGTTGTTCTTATACACCATGTTAAAAAAAAAGATAAAAACAATATTGAGAGACAGAAAGAAATCTACTTGACTTTTAAGACAGTCCAAGCTGATTTGTCTGGAATTCTTGGGAGAGAAATAAAAAATCAACAGGAGAAAGGTATTGTAGCCTTTCTATATACATCTCCTGGAGATTTAGCAAAAGGAATTATATTCGTGTTTTTATTTGTTCTGTATGCCCACAATTTCCTTTATGATGAAACTAAGACAAGAAAGGCTTGATTTTTTTCTACTCTAGCCAAATGGTGTAGCAGTAAAACTTCTGTGTTCAGTACATTTCAATGATTGCATTTGTTATTCCATTTTCTCTTTTTCTTTAGACAAACTCTATCTGCATATAAAAATATAGTACTGTGGATTCTGTCTTCCAAAGCATTTTAAGTAGCTACTTATTATGATTTAATTTGAGAGACCCCTGTGCCTAATAAGCTTTCTGTTTAAAATCCAAGCTCTGAGCTTTATAAAAGCTACGTGGTCTACATGTAAACACTGTGTAAATAGCATCTGAATAAAAGGCAAGGACACACATTAGGAGCTGCCAGAATTGTGTTTGTTGTGGCTGCTCTGCTAGCTGCCGCTTGAACAGCTGAAGTAGAAAAGTACTGATCTACTTGTGCCAGCTCAAGTGAAAAATATGCCAACAAAAAGAAAAGTTAGGAACAAACACAGAAATGGGTTTTAGGAAGTGTGTATATCTGTTGGTAGAGGGGCAAGACAGAGTCATTTAAAATGTGATTGTGAAACAAATGTTTGCTTGTGATTTAATTTAGTACAGAGATAAGAGAATTAGGTTCTTAGATGCAGGATTGTTATGGTTTGAGTGAAACAACGAGACTTGTGGATTGGAAAAGACAGAGTAGTTTTAATTACTTTTAATAGAAAGCAGTAACAGCAGACCAAATATATATAAATATAGATAAAGAGCCAGCACCAAGATTTAAGCCTCCCACTCTCCCTCCCAATTGCTATATTACCACAGCGCAACTGCAAGGGAAAGCGAAAGAAGAACGCAGAGGGAACTGCCTCCTGAATTTGTATGGAGCATGACGTGTATGAAATATAATACTCAGTTGGTCAGTCTGGGGTCACCTGTTTTGCCTTTTCCTTCCCATAGGTGCAGGCTTTCACCCTGCACCCCTCCCAACTTCTCCGTGAAATCACAGAAAGTTTACATTCCAATTCTTAGCTGTAATCCAAACATTTTAGGCTTAAGCTATTAGAAATTGCTAGTGTTTTGAAAACATACTGCCAGCTTTCAGATAAAAGCACTCACTTTTGGAACCTTGGCTGGAAGCAATACTGCCTTAGCAGAATCAATTCTGCACTAGCTGAAACTAGGACATTCCACCCCTTATTCCATATCATTCATGTCATTCATGTCATTAGTTTACAATCTTCTAGTAGTTAACACTCTGTAGATTTAAATCAGTTATTCTCACCTAAAGTCAAATTCCCTTGAGGCACACACTGGGCTTCACCATCCTTCATCATCACCCACCAGGTATGTCCAGGTCCCTGAGCAAAGACAATCCCACGAATGGGTTTTCCCTTGCCTGAGGCAGGGAATACCCACACAGTTTTCTCTTAGAGATTCCTCTCATGCACCACCATAGGCAGAGGGTCTGAATGAGCAGGACCAGCTCGATTGATAGATCCCCAAGTGTTAACCAACCAGGTGGCTTCTGCCAAGTGTTTATCCCAGTTCTTAAAGGTGTCCCCCCCACCAACGCTTTCAATGTGTTTTTTAGCAGCCCATTGTAGCGTTCCAATTTTCCAGTGGCTGGTGCATGGTAGGGAATGTGATATACCCACTCAATGTCATGTTCTTTGGCCCAATCGTTTA
>VWZO01013346.1:83517-96821 GCA_013396975.1 Bucco capensis | reverse complement strand
AGCAATATCTTGCTATAACAAGGCAGCCCAAATGGGTTTACCTTTGTGTCGCCAATTACTGCTCTTCCACTGTTTCAGCCACCCCCATAAAGCATTCACCACCATCCATGAGTTGGTGTAGAAATAGAGCATCGGNAGCCAATCCATTATTATCTCTACAGTTCCTGGGCGATGGGAATTTCCTATCCAAGCTCTCTGTGTCACTAGTGCAGCCCATTTACTCCATGTGGCATCAGTGACATGGTGAGTGGAAGGAATCTTGCCCTTGAACATCCAGCACTGGTAGTCATGGTGCCAGGAGCAGTTGTGTNGGCAGGATTCATCAGTAAACAAAGCATATTGCTTTTCATCATCTGGCAATTGATTATGTGGTGGGGCTTCTTCGGCTCGAGTCACTACTTCTTTCAGTGGCATACCAAAGTCTTCACTTTCCAGCCAATCCATTATTATCTCTACAGTTCCTGGGCGATGGGAATTTCCTATCCAAGCTCTCTGTGTTATTAGCGCAGCCCATTTACTCCATGTGGCATCAGTGACATGGTGAGTGGAAGGAACCTTGCCCTTGAACATCCAGCCCAGCACTGGTAGTCGTGGTGCCAGGAGCAGTTGTGCTTCAGTGCCAACCACTTCTGAGGCAGCTCGAACTCCTTCATATGCTGTCAGATTGTCTTGGTTGAGTCAGAACAGAACTAATTCTGTTCAGTGATTTTACTTTTCAGCTCAATCTCTTCTAAGTAACTGCACTTTCTGAAGTTAATGGCATGTTTTCATAGACAGTGTGCTTCTAACAGTGATAAGGCTTGATGTTTAGAGTTACAAGGGATTGGTATGCAGACCAAGGTTACTGCTAAACCTTGTGTACTGTGCAGGGGATGTACAGTAAAAGGCTACACATGCAAGGAGAAGTGAACAGGACAGGTGACCTCCAAATAACCAACAAGGTATTCCATTCCATATGTGTCATATTCTGAATAAAGCTGAGGGATCACAAGAGAGAAGCCTTCTTCTGCAATGGCTGGTGTCTGAGGAGGCCTCTCTGTGTTCTGCCTTTGATGTCTACCTATGCATTCCAGAATCCAGTTCCTGAATCCGGTTCCCATCTGCTGCTGAGTCCAATCTGGGACTTCCCTAGTGATTGTTCAGAGCATCAGTGGTGATGGTGATATAATATGACATTAGGGTGTTCAGATTCAATATTGTTTTTTTGTATATGTTTGCATATATTTCATGTTACTATTTTAAAGTCATTTTAGTTCTTTTTTCCAGTTGATAAGTTGATAAGTCTGTCTCCTTTATTCCTTTCTCTTCGCTTCCAGAATGGAGAAGGGTTAGTAGAGAGCATGTCACTCATTTAATGGCCAGCCCAGCCCTAATCCTTGATACAGATAGTACTACTCTGTATCATTTTACGGAAGCTGATGCACCATTCTGACTACAGTATTTCTGAAAGGGAGTTTTATGTTTATACAATCAAACATGTTTATACTATCTTAACATGTTGCTAAAACTTTATGACTGAATTGCAGATTGTTTCAGATGATACAATACAACAGGAATGTGTGTGGTTGTTTTATCTAGAAACTGTTGATGCGAGATTATAATGTCTAGCATACTATCAGGAGAACTTCTGTTTAAATGAGAAGAAGAGTCCTTAATTGCTAGTTATGGATTGAAAGCTTCTAATGACTTTTGCTTCACTGTCCAGTTTTGTTATTTACTGGGAAACTGTGTGTGTATATTTATCTGTCGTAAGTAGATCATGTTTTACTCAGAGAAATTTAAAGTAATCAAATGTATGTTGATATTCACTGGCAAAATTTAGTGTGTTACTTAGAAAAGTCTTAAGGTAATTGGAAATACTAATAAAGTTAGATTGTTGGATTTTTTAATTAAGTATGTATGAATCAATTTGTAGGTGTACTAAAGTGTTTAGATAGCATGCCTTTCATAAATTGACATTTATAGTAAGTCCATTATAGTATAAGAATAGTGACAGCGTGTCATAAGACTTTCATGCTAACTAGTGACCAACCTTTCCTATATTTTATTTTTTTTTTACAACTTAGTAGCAGAGAAAAGTATTAGAGAGAGATATACAGCTAAATCCTATCACCTGTCATACAAGCTGTTGTGGTAGCATTGTTTAACTCAGAGACAACAAAGGCATAAGAAAAATAGGACGAACAATTGATGCAATTAAAAATTGAAAAATTACATCAAGAAGATACCTTTGGATATGTATGATAAAATGAATGGCTGAGATGCTTTTTTTTTTCCTTAAATAGGAGGAAAGCTTTGGTTTTAATCTTGGGAGTTCTTTTAAATAAAACTACAGTTAATAATTTAGTCTTTGTATTTTTACAAATACTTTTTAAAGCCTAGAAAAAGGCCCAAGTTCCTAAAAGGTGAAATCCTTCTCTTAACCCAGGGAAATACATTACAGTTGATCCTGTTTCAGCTATGATTGTGTTTTAGAAGACAGGAACTTCATTAAGTAAGAAAGAAAGTGTACAGGAAAGGGGAAGAATACTGCTGTGTGAATATTTATATAGTAAGATAGGTTTTTCAGTTTTGTATGTTTCTGGTACAACCAAAAAAATTATGAAACAAGCTCCTCCAAAAATGAAGAGTAAAGGTAATTAAAATAACAGTTTATTATGGGAATATAAGAAGCTCAACATTGCTTGAAGACTAAAACATACTGTTTTCTAGAAGACATATTTTTATCTTTCTTCTAAGGGGGAAAATCTTCAATACATACATTCAAGGAACTGCTGGAAGATCATAATGGTACCTTCTGGCCAGAAAAATTGAGTCTGAGTGGTTTTGCTGAATAAGTTTCTTTTTATGTAAAAAAACAACACCTGAGATTACATTGCCTACAAGTACTAGAATTGATAATAGTTACAGAGGCTTAAATGTACATTCTGACTGATAGTATTAAATTCTCTCACAAAATTTGAAGGGTTAAAGTCACAAAACTCTCAGTGTAATTTGTCTAGCAGACTGATGGGAATTATTAAATATCAGCTTGGTCAGACTGCTTCTAATACTCTTGCAACTCATGTTCAATCATGCTGGTTAGTGAGATGTCGATTAGTGTTGGGAGACTTGTGATCAGCTAAAGAAAGTAGAGTATGACTGGAACAGTGAAGTAATTGCTTTTCATGAGCCATTGTGACTGATGCAGATCCTTCAGAGACCTTCAAAACATCTAGCAAGCAGCATGGTATTGGTTCACAAAAGAAAAATTTGGCCAATCAAATGACTTGCATTCTTTGTGTTACTTTTAGATCATATTAAATGAACGATAGCCCCAATTTGCACACAGTAATTGCACCTCAGAAGAATATGCAAGGGTTTCATTTTTGCTGTTATGGAAACTAATGGACTTCAAATTCATCTAAAAACAAAGTGTCAAGTCTTCCTGCTCAAGCTGATAAATCTCTAATCAGTTGTCACCTTATATTTATTTTAAAAGACTTTATTGCAGGATATTGAATATTTTGCAAGGAGAGCTGATAGCTATGGAATTCATGTTATTAATCTGTTGAGAAAAAGGTGGTAATAAGCTAAATTCTAGTCTTTGAGGGGCAAAAACTTTATTAATAGACTCAGCTGAATTTTAACCATCTCTTTTTTGAGTTATTACTGAAGGTGTCGTACCAGTTAATTAAGTGAAATAAGTACTTGATAGTGAGCCCTAGAGAAAATGTTAGTAATAATTGCAGATCAAAATTCAGTATTTGCTTTAGATTTTAATTAACAGCATTATGATTTCTGTCTGAGAGCAGCTCTACTCTGTGTAATTTTCAAATCAAAGCCTTAGCACTGCTTTGAAACTTTTGGTGGCAGAAAAATCTTTTGTGACTGGTTTGTTCAGGCAAATAGGAGAGAATAAGGGCACCTATTTTGGTTCTGGAGGTGGAGTTTAGGCATATGTGCTGAAAAAACAGTTTCAGAAAACTGATCTTCTGGTGGCCACCTTACTCTAACCGTGACTATGTTTTGAATAGCAAAATTACCTTTGAACCTAAATTTAGAGTTACAGTTGCAAAACCATTTAATCTACACGTCCATGCTCTGGTGACATCCAGAAATAAGGCAAAAAATAGCAATTAAGTTTTGAGTGCTCCTACAACAGAAGATCTCAGCATATAGCTGAAAATCAGAGTAGAAACCACAGACATTTTCATTCAAGCATGGCTGTTGGAAGCTGTAGGTACTATATTCAGCCTAAGGGGATTCAGGCCCAGAGCTTCCAACTTTTCCTGGTGAGAGCTGTCATCATCCTGTAGCTGTGTCCTGCATAGCCACTATCAGGAGTTACTGAAAAAAGAGAGAAGAGCAACCTTGACTTTGTAGCCTGTTAGACATGCAACAGAGATCTGCTTTCTAAAATTTGACCACAGGTCTCTTCTCTTCTAGCTGTTTACCATTCAGCTAGAAAGATGGAGCATGCTCCTGACCTCTTTCATAATCAACAAGAGAAAACTTGCATGACATTACTTGGGAGGGAGCAAGGTTGTGTATGAAGCACTAAAGTCTGAACAAAAATATGACTTGAGCTATCAGTTGCATTAAATACAGTAAAAAAAAATGCTGTTAAATTCTCTATTTGGGGATACAAATACTGTACCTAGACTAAGCTAAGCCACTACATATTTTGTTGGTGCAGCTTTCATCTTAGTAACTCTTACTATTTGTAAACCAGAATATTTTCATGACACATTTCAATTTGTTTCAAATCTAAGATGATAAAATTAGTCTTGCAGTGGATGAGTGCTGAAGGTCATGGCAGATAGTGTAATAAAGAAATGTAATAATTCAAACTGTCATAAACTTTATTGCTCCTTGAAATATGCTGATACAGCTTTATGGAAATAAAAGGTTCTGTTTAAAATTGATGTGTGTAGCAGAACTCAGAAGAAATGTACTTTCAGAACAAGTTAAATATTTCTATTAGTGAGTCACTGTGGCTTTTCACAGATAAACAGGCAAGTCTGAAAATACCTGCTTTTGTTTGAAACCCTTTTCTTCCATATCTTTTTAGTTCTACTTGCAACATTATTTATTTCTTGGTATTTATAATAGGGCAAATTCAAAATATGCTTTTAGTGAGGTATCAGAAAAATAACTTTTCCCAATCAAATTACATTTGGTAAATAAAAGACTGTTTTCCTTTTTAACTTAAGATTTTACAGTTACTGATAGTGAACAATTCATTTGGGGAGTTATTCTGAAAGGCTGTGCTTTCAAGTAAGTCTCCTTACTTAGAAAAGGGGTTTGTGTGTGTCTGCTACAAGCCATGAGGTGTTAAGATATTCTGCATTTCTGAATGTATGGGGCAGAATTATTCTGATGTTTGTAACCTTTAAAGTAAGTTATTTCAGTTATCTTAGAATTGCTTCCTGCAGAGAAGAACCTCATAATTAAAACCAGAGTAGGACAGAACTGCAGTGCAAGTACTTTGATGTGTTGGATACCTGATAGATTTTTCTTGAGTTAAGATATTTTACCTTTACTGATAATAGTTTTCTTTGTAAGCCATATTTGCAGAACTAGAGTGGAGTTAGTTTTGCATTTTGTTTGATGAACAACAGAATATTAAGCACGAAGGAGGTACTATTCAGAGTAAGTTAGGTTTATTGTCTGGGATGGCTATTTAAAACACTACATAAATTTGGGTAAAAGTGGATTTCCTTTAAAATGTAATTCTTTCCTTTTATTTTATTTTTTTAAAGATAGGTAGGTAACTTGTAAGCATGAATGCCCCTTTTGCGTTCTTTTTAACTTTCTTTTGCTGTACTTGAAAAAGAGTCAACAAATAAAATCCCTCAAACCAAAACAGACCTGACAATATTTTTAGGAGGATTATAAATGTTCACATTTCAGTTTGATAGCAGACAGAGAACATTGGTGAAAACTCATCTTAATTACTTAAAAGAAGTTTTCTCATCCTGTAAAATTTAGTGTTGTTCTTTTTCCCTCTGCAATCTCATATGATACAATGCCTTTCTACAGTCTGTCAGTTACGTTCCACCAGCAAGTAAGCATATATAACTTGCAATTTGTATATCTAATAGGGTGAAACAAAATGTTTGCAAAACAGGAACGATATAGCATAGCAGTCATTTGTTTTCTTACAAATCAATTTTTCCTACAAATTACTCAGTTATTTTCAATTTTACTCCACGATTAAGGATTAAGTCAAGTTTCTATTACAGTAATACTTTGGAATCTTATAATATCATCAACATATAATCACTGCAATTTCAAAGCAAAACTTTTAGGAGTGTAACTTCCTAAAGCAAATCTGTTATGGATACATAAGTATTTTCAGCTTAATTTTTTTTGGTGCTATTTCTTTATAAACTAGTACTGTTGATTTCCTAATATTTCTTTGTTTATATTTTTATTTGATGGACCGCTTTGGTTCAGTTTTTCAGTATAAGTTACTCACCAAATGATGCCAAAAGGATCCTATTCTCCAAAGTCTTATTTTATTAGACCACCAAGTACTAAAATGAAGAAATTTTTTTTGAAGAGTGAAAACAAAGAACTTTGGAGTGAGACAGAGTATAAAGCTCTGAAAATGCATCTTATCTCTCCTCTTTAACAACCCTTCCGTACAGACTATCACTCAACCTTCAGTGGCTTCCTATATGGAACAAACTACAATCTCCTTGAAGTGTCTTTGCATCACATAAAAATTTAGAGTTTTGGAGATAGGGGCACAGGTTCCCCTCTGATCTCCAGAAATATCTCTCAGCTAAGCAAGTTTAGCTGCTCTTAAGAAAGGAGCAATCTTCCTTTTCCTCTAAAGATTTCCACTTGACCTAAAACTCATCAGTCAGAAACACACATACTGCAGCCGAGCAGCTTTACACTTTAGAGCTGAAAAATACATTATACAGTATTTATATGACAGACTAGAAACAAACAAATATCTAAATTATACTTTCCATCATGGTGTTTTATCATCTCTGTCCTTGTAGAGATGCAGTCAAGTAGAATAAAAAATTTAATGCCATGTACTTGTTTGAGGAGATCTGATTTTTTTTTTGAAGACAAATAATCTATGATTTGGATATTCTATTGGTATTGGTGTCTTAGCAAAAAGTTTAAAGTTGCTTAAATCTTCATCTGCTTTATAGTTGTTAATATGTAAACCGTAAATATAAGAAACCTAACCTTTCCTTTCTGTTCAATTGAAATCACTATCTTGCTATGTTGGAATAGATCTGGATCGGATTTGTGGCTGTAGTTGATTACTTTGAATTTGCACTTCTCATTGGTAATAGAAATATCAGATTCAAATGGTATCATAACAATATGAAATCAGTCTTTGAATATGAAAAATATGTGTACTTTTTAGAAATTTAAAAGAAGATGAACTTACTGGACTTCTAAATGCTATGTGTAAATTATATAGTGTTATCTTGTGAAAGCCATGCCTCAGGTGTATATAACCTTTCCCTGAAAGACAGATTGGTTAAAACCTAACCAGTGAGAAATTCTCCCAGAGATTTATAATTAGAGCCATTGCTCTTTTCTCTGGCAAGTTTATGTAGCCGAGGTCTTAAAAATAATTTCTAAATTCCTAAGGGAGTTTTCAAAATACAGATTATTGTAAAAAATTGTGTAAGCAGAACAAGAGATGCCTTCAGCTAGGCAAATTTACATAGACTGAAATACAATAAATGAGAGAATCTAACAACAAAGAAGTTAAATGATACTTGTTTTGTGTGACATTAGCAAGGAAATTTTATTCCCAAACTGCTCTTTCTTCCTTTTCTATCAGTTACACCTTTTGGAATTTGAAATCTAAGTTTTTTCTGTAAAAATTCAGATTAAAACCTCCATATGAATAAAAGTATTGTAAATTCACAAGACGAATTGTTCTCTTACAGATTGCTATTTTGTTATTCCAGAATAAGTTATAATTATTTCAAATAGTTTCAACCGGAGGCAAGATTTCTCTCTACCGAGTTTCAAACAGATGGAGGTATAAAATGTATTAAGTCCATAGAATCACTTAGTGACAGACAAAAATCTTATAATCTCTTGGAATTTAATTGATACAACATCTCTCCAATGACTTTTAAACTTGTGTGTTTAGTATCAGTCATAAAAGCAAAGAAAGTTTCTTTTTTAATCTTTCTTTGGATGCATTGTCCGGCATTTCATGGATTAGAAAATCAGATACACAAAGCTCTTTTAGTAAACTACCTTGATGCAAAGTTACACATTTACTTAAAGATTTAGTTTTGAAACAGATAGAAGAGTTAGTCAAATCTTTAATATCCATTGAAAATTATTTGGACAGTGCTTGGAACCTGCTAATGTTATCTGTAGAGAGAGAAAGATATGTGTGCTTGAGACAATGAATCTTGAGGGGGCGGGGGGCAGTGTTCATATTAAGTATTGAACTATGTCAAATATGAGATAACAGATTTTATCTGGGAATGATTGACATGAGAAAAAACAATGTAGAATATACAAGTAAAATTCAACCTATTATGTCTTATCCCTTAAAGGAAAATCAGGGAGACTTGCCTCTCACAGACATTTCTTGAAGCATGAAAATTGTTTAAAGGGCATCCTAATTTATCCAGTACACAAAGCTATCTGTGATGGCAGGGAAAGATTTTTTTCTTGAAATGGATGCCTTATTCTCTTTCTCCTAGTAGCTGTTCAGAGCCTTTTGTCTATTTATATTCATTATTGTTGCTGTAAGAACAGTGCTGGTTTTCATCATTCATTGGCATGAGAAGCCGTGATTCAGTTTTGCTGTCAGTTTTGACCTCTACTTTCAGTACCTCCTCTACTTTCAGTGACTAAAAGCATCAGTAAACAGAAACAGAAAATACCCCATAAAATACTTCCACAGCAGCATAAAAGAAGTTTAACAGCACTCAAGATATATGCAATTGTATTTCATGTCTATGACAGAGTAAATCATACACCGAGAGTTCGTTTAGGTGTTTGTTGCACTTTTACATATTTAGTGAGTTTTAACATACCTGATGGGAAACATATTTAAAGTATACATAAATAGTCTAATAAAAAAAAAAGGATTTTCAATATAACTTCATACAAAGAGGAGAATAAAATCAATGTTAATTTTAATGCTGATAGATTGTTTTTGTCAAAATATTTTGAGAACACATTAATTCTTCCATTTACTTTCTAGCTGTATCACTCAGAAGTAAAGAGGTAATTTTCAACTTTATCTCGCCAGCCACTCATCTGTGATTTAAAATAGAATATATTTACTTGGACTAGTAAAGCACAGCCATATATAAAGTAATTAACTTGAAGCATAAGTTGCATAAACTAATCACTGGTGTCCACCACTGTAGACTGAGAATTTATCCACTGTACTTAGTCAAGGCTTAATTTAATGAATCACTGTTAGAGCTGCTTTGTTTACAGATGGTCATGAAATACATTTGTCAGCTCTCCTTGCTGCTCATTCCTGTACAAGGACCAGATATACCCAAGTATGATGCCCAGTTTCTGTTTGGACTTCATTTAACTCTAGTAGGAGCATGCCATTCTCTTGAATAATTCCCTTGTCCTGGAATAATTCCATCCTCTGACAATTATGGTGGCTCAGGTCATTGATATTTGGGCACACAATTTTTCATCTCAAATTGCAGCTGTAGAGTTGATCCAAGTAGAAACCAATTGTACCATCCGATAGAAAATCTGTTATAAGAATGAATTAGTTATACTCTGTTGCACAATGCTTTCCATTCACAAGAGCCACAACCCCAAGTTGCACATCTATTACAATCTCAGAAAGGGGCCAGAGACTAAAACACTGTGCAAGAGAACAATTTTTTGCTGAATATTTTTCATTCAGGATGCCATATTTGAACAGCCTGGAAGGAAGATGCCTGCATAAAGCATGCACCATACAATCTAGCCATGATACTTTGTGAGCACAATAGTAGGCAATGACTATTTAATAAAAGGAAATTAGAAACTTGTCTGAATTAATAATTGCTGTAATACCGAATTACTCCTTCCACTTAAACAATAATTGTCTTTGAAGTCAGATAAAATCTGCAGTTTTTCTATGTTTCTGTCTGATTCAATCTGATAAACTTCTTTTCATCTACTTCTTTATGCTCTGCCCAACTCCTATATTTGAGGATAAAGGACAACCACTGGTTTTCCACGTCTTGTTCAGATTTTTGAAACAATCCAGCAGCTGCTAAATGATTATAACCACAGTAACTGATGTTGGGTGTATTTGCAGAAATAACTTTGCATTTACACTGGGAATAATCAAGAGGATTATTTTATTTTCTTGCACTTGTAGACAATACATTTAATACACTAATATCTTCCTTTTCTTCAGTATATGTACTTTTTTTTTTTAAAGTATTTATCCTTCCTGTTAGTGTATTTTGCTTGATTGGGTTTTATGCTATCCTAGCAGATCTAATTAGGGTTTTTTCTTACCTATTGTCAAGAATTTAGTCATGCATTGCAAGTGGAGCAAGCTTAACATTGTCCAGTTTCAAATCTTGTGTCAGTTTTACTGGAGGCTCAGTAAAAACATAACTAATAACATAAGAAAATTCTTTATATTCAAATGAGTGAAACAAGCCAGAGATTCTGGTTCATGATTGAAAAAGTAGATGTTGGCTATGAAACGATAGTCCAAAGTATATGTACTGCACTTAAGAAATCTGGAAATGTCACAAACTGAGTAAATATGGAATAGAATCTCAAATATAAAATTGTATGGGTACAAGTATACACTTTGGCAAGTAGGCTAAGCAAAAATATACTAATTTTAGTATTGTTCTGCAAAACACAATAATAGACTAATTACAATATTAAATATCTTTAAACCGAGAGAACAGATATGTTAAAGAGGACTTCCACTGGAGTCACCTCTGACAAACGTGATTCTGTTTTTGCTCTGGAGTTGGAAATATTTCACCAATTTTGGAGCAATATCTCAAAAAATCTGTAGGGGAATATGCTCAGCTGTCAACTCAACTAAAGCAGCTTAGGAAATCTAAAGAAAATGTTACCTAGAAGCTGGTCAAGCAACCGAAAACCCAGTATCTTCATCTCGAGGGTGAGAGGAAGTTCCTCACTAATGGTTAGACACCCCTGTTCAGTCTTGCCTTTAACTTTCACCAAGACACAGTTCTGTTTGTAAGGTAAGAATTCTACTTATTTACGTCCTGTAACTGTTGAGTGAGTGAAATAGCGTAGGATACTTAGGGTCAAGGACAGAAGTGACACACACTACAGACTGCATTGAATTCCCCCTCCCGCAAGAAGAATTGGAAGTGCTATTTCTGACAGTCTTAGACTTTGCAAGTAAAAATTTATTTTCTATTTTATTTCATTCAAACAATTTTACACTTTATATTAGTATATAAAAAAAAATTATACTCTTCCATTCTACAGTGAGATAAACAGTGATACTCTAATCTCTTTTAGTATAACATCTCCATGAGTCGTGTGTATGATTACAGTCAATCTACTGTACACGCACAAGGGGAATTAGTGCTGTACTTAATTACTAATGGACTGTAACCCAGATGAATCTGTCATAAGTATGTAACCATTCTGAGCTGATGTTTGTAATTAATTCAGTAGCTGTAATCTGCACACACAGCTGAAGAAATCAATAAAAAATTAATGAAAAAAATCCCTTTGAGCAGGACATAAATCACACTGAGAGATTCATTATCTTTATGTTTTTGTCTCTCCATTCTTTAAGGAGTCAAGATTTTTCCACATACTTACTATAAAACCAAAAATAACAACAGCAACAACAACAAAACACAATCCCAACATTCCCTTTTTTCTGCATCATCTCAATGAGAAAGCATCAGTAGTTATAACAGAAGTGCAAACTTAAGTGGATTAATTCCAGGGTAGATTTTTACCTTCCCTTAGGAAAAATTGAGGGTTCCAAAATGATTGGTCTGAAGACCAGAAAGACACTATGGCTCATGCCACTGACATGGAATAAAACAAAAGTGACTGTAACTAGTTAATTAGTAAATCATTTTCTGTTTCAGTGACAGGTGAAGGCATGACCATTTAGTCCTCAGTTGTGTGATTCTATACTTCTGTTATGTTTCATGGTTAATGAAGATGAACACTATATTTTATAAAATTGAACCCATTTCTTCTGAAGTATACTTAAACAGGAAAAATGTGCATTAATGCAATAACCTTAAAATGTTTTTATTTCTATTTTTAACTTTCATTTAGGTCTTTATATCTTCTGCTACATGAAAATGCATTCTTTGTACTTTTCAATTCACTGAATTGAATTAAATGTAGTTCTGTATCCCATATCTTGCTTGTAGGATTAAGTAAAACTACAAATTTTTATGTGTATTTATGAGAAAAATATGTATGACAAGGACAGATAAGTGAGTACTTTTTTGTTTGCTGTGTGGGATAAAGTTCCCTTTATGTGATACAGAATGTCAAATGGAACGTTTACATGACTGCTCTTTTTCTTACAACACAATCTCTTGACAGCTACTAAAAAGAGAAGTATTCACAAAATTTGTTTCTGCTTTATGCTGAACTCTACATTATTTACATGATCATTTGCATGCAGAGCATGAAGAACATTCTTTCCCTCATTTGAAAATAATGTAATATAAATTAATATAGCTTCAGTATATTTTACAGTTAGTATTCAAGTTTAACATTTGAGTGTCTATGACATAACAAAAACATTACATGAGTCACATAGAAAAACTTTTGGGAACATGAGTAATTCTCTTTTTATGAAACAGTACTGCAATTTTATATATGCTTTTATATAGTTTTTTATTCTGTATATGTGGGAATGAAGTAAGATCCAGAATCTATCAATGTATTACTGCATGAAGTAGAACTGTATCATAGAATCGTAGAATGGTTAGGGTTGGAAGGGACCTCTGGAGGTCATCCAGTCCAACCCCCCTGCAGTGGGCAGGGACATCCCCAACTAGATCAGGTTGCCCAGAGCCCTGTCAAGCCTCACCTTGAATGCCTGCAGAGATGGGGCCCCAACCACATCCCTGGGCAACCTGTTCCAGTGTTCCACCACCCTTGTGGTCAGGAACTTCTTTCTAATGTCCAGTTTAAATCTACTCTTCTCCAATTTTAAACCATTGCCGCTTGTCCTTTCACTGCAGGCCTTTGCAAACAGGCCCTCTCCAGCCTTCTTATAAGTTCCCTTTAAGTACTGGAAAGTCACTAGTAGTTCCCCATGAAGCCTTCTCCAGGCTGAACAATCCCAGCTCCCTCAGCCTGTCCTC
>VWZO01013346.1:12468-83194 GCA_013396975.1 Bucco capensis | reverse complement strand
CACAGAGGTGAAGCTAACAGGTCGGTAGTTCCCAGGGTCCTCCTTTGCTCCCTTTTTGAAAATGGGTGTAACATGCCCCTTCTGTATAAAACATTTCATTTTCAGGAATGTGGTGTTTCCATCAAGATAATCAGTTCAAGTTACTATCTCATGTGGCAGGGAATTCTACAAGAAAAGAGCAACTCACTGTGAAATAAGAAAGAAAGAAGTCAGTGTTCTTCCTGAAAGCCAATTCTTAGTCCGTAGTCAGAAGTAGTTCAGTTTTGCTGTTTTCTTCTTGTTGTTGTTGGTTGTTTTTTTCTCCATTAGTTATGATAAACAATTGAGCAGCTATGTGTGTAGGGAGGGTTGTGTCTCTAAATCAGTTACCCTTTGAACCTAAATATTAACCATATGTATGTATTTTTAGATCATTTCAACAAATATAAAGCTTACAAAGCAGCTTGCCTCTCTGTCAGTTCACTGATTTTTTTCTATGTATTCAACTTTCGTTATAGATTCTGGGTATCATCTGAGATACTTGTGAGATATCCATGAGATCTAATCACATTGAACATTTTCTAGGATCAGTTTTAGTTTCTAAATGGAAGCAATGCATTCATTAATACACACTAAAAGATGTTATTTGGGGTATCTCCAAAAAGAAGTTGACTTTTGAATGAGATGGGCATAAATTGGAGGGAGACAAGGCGAAATCATGTAACCTTGTTTTTCCTTTCTGTGGCAAGAGCACTAGTTTTCTCACCTGATGTCC
Source organism: Bucco capensis (assembly GCA_013396975.1). Taxonomy (NCBI): domain Eukaryota; kingdom Metazoa; phylum Chordata; class Aves; order Piciformes; family Bucconidae; genus Bucco; species Bucco capensis. Next base: position 82,440 of record VWZO01013346.1, on the reverse strand, counting down.
ATTCCTGATGAAGAAAATACATTATTTAATCCTTATAATCAAGAAATAAAATAAAGGGAAAACAGTGTACAGCTAAGATGAACTAATAATGGCTGCTACTGACTCTGTTCCCGTAGAGCTCCTGCAGTCCCATCACTTTGGCATGAGAATCAAGCAAATCATGCTGACCTTTGAGCCCTGATTCAGACTTTCTTAAGTCATCTTTAGGAGAGCTGACATTCTGATTGCTCCATGAATTGTTTCAATTCAGAGCTTGTTAGGCACTGATACTTTTTACTGAAAAAAATAAAGGTATGTCATTTGACACAGTGACAGATTAATACTTTAGCATCACATTGGCAGAACAATTAGAAAGCTTAAATCTTTCCTACATCTTAATGTCTATGCTACTTGAGGAAGCCACAGTAAGTCCTTCTTTTCTGAAGACTATGTTGCCATTTCAGTAATAGAAGTAAATCAGGATATCAAAGGATTTAACAGGATTACAAGGAGTCTTGTAGCAATTACATTTAAATCTAGAAAATTAAAATCTAGGGAATTTTAACATCAGTGGGTTGTATTTAGTACAGTACTTGCCGCTGGTATCACATAAGCTGATACTTCTTAGTCCTCATTATATTTGCACTTGGTCTTGTGAAGGAAAATGAAATGAAGTCAACTACAGGACAAATAAAATACAAGTGAAAACTCTATGTTTCTAACATGCTTCCTTTTATACTATAACTTAATAATGAATTTAAATAATCATTTTTCTAGAATTACGTCTGTTGAATTTGATTTTACTTACACATAGTATTGTATGCAACCTATATCACTCCACTGGCAAAGAGTTCATTGATATTATTCAAGCCTGGAATATTTCAACTTGATTTTTAGTGTCAAAACCCCCCAAAACCAAACAAAACCTTAACCAACTAGTGAGGCTTGTTTTCATATAAACAGTCTTTAAGTTCATTGTGAAATATTGATGATCCCTCAAAGATCACAGAGCTGATACAATTACTAATTTAGGTAGGAAAATTTTGTGGAGTTATTTTATAATTAGAGGACCAATTCAAGAATATTGTACCTTAACCTGCTAGAGGCAACTGTGATAGAAATAGCTGTGGAATCTAATCTAGGAATTTTATTGCTTGGGTAGTATTTCTTTGTTACATGTCTGAGTCGTGTTGAATAGCTATACAGTCTAGTGTAGTCTGTTTAATTAAACATAGGAAATACATCAAAAACATGCATTCTTTATTTTAGTTGACTCTCTTCCTCCCTAAATTAGTGGCAGGTATTATGTAAAGGTAAATAACCTCAAAATTTCTTATAAGTATTAAACACCATTAACATTTTCTGTTTTACAGTTTTAATGGCATGGTATTTGTTTTATACCACTACAGGTAGACACAACATTAAATCTTTAACTTTTCAATGAAATCGTAAAATGGAGTGAATATGTTGGGACTCAGGCAAGAAGATTTTATAAAATGTTAGGTTATCTTATCAGAATTTGAGTGATGGTGGGTTTTAGAATTACTCTCTTTTCATTTTCTTCTTCTTTTTCCTGTACTCCATTAATTAACATCTGTCTTAAATGGTTCAACAATTTTGGGGCTTTGTTTGTCATTCTATTAACATAAAATTTTAAAGAGGATTTCATTCTAAAATGGACCTTCAGCTGAACATAAAATCCAGCTTCTAAGATTGATATATTACCAAATAAGTCAAGAATCTTAAGGTAGAAATGGTTAAGTGTTGGACTGAGGCCAAAGCACAGAAATGTTAGTAATCATGTTAATAGAATGGCAGAGCTAAAGGGAGCCTTTAGAGGTCATTTAGTGCATCTTTGCTTTCTCAAGGTAGGACTAGCTACTTCTGTGTTACCCTTAGAAGAAGATTTTCTAGACATTTACAAAACCCTTCCAGTGGTGGAGACATTTATGCTCAAAGGTTTTTTTTTTCTAATTTCCAGTCTGATTTGTCACTGTTGCAATCAAGCCATTACTTTTCACTCTGGGCATGCAAACCAGACTTTTCCCACTCTTGCTTTACTATAGACTTTAATGTACATGAAGAGTGCTGTTTTCTCCCTCAGATTACTTCTCTTCTGGCTAACTCGCTCTCATTCATCTAGCATGACCTAGATATTCAAATGTTAAAGAATCGGTTACCTGTTTCTATTTTCTTATTGCTTTATTTGTTTTATTTTTATACTTTAAGTGGTAGAGCACTATATGGCATGCAATGTTTGCTTTGAAAATTCCACTCTGGTCTCTCTTGAAACTAGCTAAGTACTGATCATAGAATCATTTGGGTTGGAAGGGACCTCTGGAGCTCATCTAGTCCAACCCCCTGCAGTGGGGGGGACATCCCCAACTAGGTCAGCTTGCTCAGAGCCCTGGCAAGCGACCTCCAGAGGTCCCTTCCAACCCAAACCATTCTATGATTCTATGATTCTACTTGGGCTTTCAAGATGCTACAGCAGAGACTTGTTCTTAGGGATTGTTTAAGGGATATTTGTGTTTTACCATTTTTCAGTTTAAGTATTGAAAATTCTCAGTTTAATTCTGTGTTCCCTTTTTCCTTGCATAGGGAAAGAATTAAAAAGGTTCAGAATTTATTATTTTATATCTTTCTGTCATACCTCCTTTCACAGTATTAATCATTCAATGTACATGTAAGTCTGAAGTATTTTCTTAGGCACTGAAAAGAATTTCAGAATTGGACATGATATACATGAAATAATTCTAGTCCAAAAGCAATTAATATATTCGTTACTTCAGCACAGTTGGCATATCTCAGACAGCGGATTTATGTTTGACTTTATTCAGTAGGACTGTTTTAGAGATGGCATGCACTATCTCTGCAGTACATGATAATGCAGCATTCAGAATGACAGCAGTCCAACCCTTGGGGCACTAAATGCTTCTTGAGATATGTTCAATTGCTGTTTAACTGTATTTAGCCTAAAGTGCAGAGAAAGAAATTGCTGATGCCTTCAAACATGTTTAAGTATTTTAATAGTGTCTTGGCATGTCAGAATATGTCACAACACTAACTGGAGTGCAGTTCCTGGATTACTGCAATTAGGAGGCTGGAATTTCAAAGACAGTACTTCTATAGCTGTATATCACAATAGCTTAGCTCTTCTTTTTTCTCCCCCTTAAATAGTGATTTTCTCCAATATGCACACTTCCAGATTTTTTCTACATTATTGTTCTCTGATCATGTAGTCAATACTTGTTATTCTTTAAGAGCTCTATTGTGTCTCTAATCACACACCTTATAAAACAGATAACCATTTAATGTAAAAGTTATGTAAATGGACTCCTGTTTCATTATATCATATTGCTGGTATTTCACTTGAATTTTGGATGGCCACAGAATCACAGAATGGTAGGGTTTGGAAGGGATCTCTGGAGATCATCTAGTCCAAACCCCCTGTCTCTCTTGAACTGAGGAGCCCAGAACTAGACACAGTACTCCAAATCTGGCCTCACTAGGGCAGTGTAGAGTGGGAGGATAACTCCCCCAGACATGCTGGCCATACTTTTCTTAATGCATTCCAGGATATCGATGGCCTTCTTGGCCAGAAGGGCACACTGATGGCTCATGATTAAGTTGTTGGCCAGGCAGGACTCCCAGGTCCTTCTCTGTGGAGCTGCTCTCCAGCCAGTCAACCCAGAACCTGTACTGGTACATGGGATTATTCCCCTCCAGGTGCGGACCATTACAGTTGTCCTTCCTGAACTTCATGAGGTTCTCTGCCCCCAACTCTCCAGCCTGTCCAAGTCTCACTGAATGACAGCATAGCCTTCCAGTGTGCCAGCCACTTCTCCCAGTTTTGTATCATCAGCAAACTTGCTGAGAGTACACTCTCTTCATTCATCCAGGTCATTGATGAATATGTTGAACATGATTGGACCCAGGACTGACCCCTGGAGAACACGACTAGCTAGAGGCCTCCAACTAGACTCTGCTGCTGAATATAGTATATTTGTGTACAGAGTGCAGGAAAAGTGGCTCATCCAAATCATAGTCTCTATCATTACTGTCTGATAGCTGCTGTTCGTATTTTTCCTCACAGTAGTCTGGAACAGACTGAACGCACAGGTATTCTTTACAGGTCCTCAACAGCTGGAACCATGCAGGGATATTATGTGCTCATCACTGGGAAAGGTATCAAAATCTGCATGTAGTCATTGATTTTTTCATAGATGCTATTTATACCTCATCTGCCAATGACTCCTCAGATCCTGTGGACCAAGCTTCATGGTGTACAAAAGTGCTGTGACACTGCTTTAGTACTGTATGGCTACTGTGGTCATGTAGTACTCCAAGAAAAGGTCTACCACTAGGAATGCTTTCTGGATGCAGAGCTCTTTCTGGGAATGTTAAAATTACTGCATACAGATAGGGAGTCAGTATTGCTTCAGAGCATTTTCCATCTCCAGGGACAAGTGGAACAGAGCTTTTGACTAAAGTACATATAACATCTGTTGTTACCATAAGCTTTGTGTGTGGTTTACAAAAGGTGACAAAATGAAAAGTTGCTCTCATCTTTCTCCAAAATAATATATGTGGTAGGATCATGTCATGACTAATTAATAATACTGGGTTTGTATAAAATATATAGTACAATAATGTCTGTTAAAAAATGTGCAGAGCAGAAGCAGAGTGAGTGTGCATCCTTGATATTTCTACAATGTATGTGTACAAAAATGCACACAACTTAGAACATAATTTGTTGACTACTGTATTCATAATATTTTGATGAAATATTTTTACCATCTTTGGTAAGGAATGGGAGAAAAACAAATAATATAAAATTGCTTGGGTGGAATATTTTGTTGGGTTTTGTTTGTTTGGGTTTTTTTTTTGTTTTAAATGATATAGAACATCATGTTTCCCCTCTCCACACTGCTGTGGTAGATCCCTTCCTTTTTGATAACAAACAATACTTCTAGCCCTAAAGCAAAGTCAGCTATAATCAGCAGAAAGATGAGCACACACATAAATAACTCCATTCATTTGCATGTTTTATACGAAGATTTATGGAAAACATAGGTTATCATGATCTCAGAAATTAACCATAAATATTTAAAGAATTCTGGATTAATGATAAATTATTATTTTTTTAATTATAGTTATCATTTAACTCTGGAAACTGTTGGTGGGAGCTCTCATCTGATTCAATGAGAAAGTANAGACCCCAAGTGATTTTAAGACTGTGCCTGGAAAGTAGATTGTGAGACCTTGCATATTAGTATTCTCCAATTTTTTTTAAGCTGAAGTCTGAGCAGTTCCAAATGAAATCTAATTTATAAATATTAACTTTTGAAGTCTCCATTTACATGTATACTTACATTTTTTTCTAAATACCTGCATTTTAGGGAATGGGTTTGCAACGGTTTGAAAATAGTCAAGCAATTCTTAGTTCTCATGTAGAGAGATCATAAGAAGATGTATTTGAAAATAACTTAGATTCCATCCTATGTTATAACTCTGAAGATAATTTTATGGAAATCTTAAATTTGAGTAGTCTATGTGTAATCAGTTAAAACTTAACCCCAAATCTTCACATTTCTGTATGACAAGAAATGTCATCCCTACAGGTTTACTTTCTCAGTAGTTACCATAGTCATAAAATGTGTTTGTTAATAACTGGCATTTTAAGCACTTAAGTCAGTTTCCAGATAAGCAACTGTGGCAGAAATCCATTGTACTCTTCCTTGATGTTTTGCCAGTTTTGCTGACAAATTCTTTGCTGTGTCATATTTCATTAGGCTTGTCAGTTAGCAGTGTGGTCAATACTAAAGTGTGTAACTTTTAAACAGAGAAGTACTTAAAAAAGCATGTCACTTATAGATTGTTATGTTCAGATGCTATTGTCCTAGAAGACAATAGAAACTTTTTTTTTTCCCCTCAAAGTCAGAGATTTTTCACAACTCCATGGGCTAGATAATGTAAAAAGAGAAGCACAGAGTCACTACTCTGCAAAAGATGGTAAATCTGTTCAGGGAATTAGCAAAAGTACAGTTAATTACTTTGTAGCTGAAATAGTCTGGCAGTTTATTCCAAATGACATTTAAATCTCTATTATCTACTGCAGTGTATAGAAAGTACTTGTGTTTTGCTTAATGATTTTAGGTACCAGTAATAGTTTTGTCCTGACAACACTGAATGTTTTAACCCATCCTCTAATATAAAACACACATACAAAATATTTCCTCCTTCCCTACAATGTTTCCTCTCCACTGAATGTTGAAGTTATATCCATTTAAAGAGAACAGTTAAAATGCAACAGGTTTCAAAATATGTTAGATTAAATGTATGCATAAATGCTGTACTGACTCAAGCTCTTAGAACAGATGCAAGAAAGCAATGGAATAGAATGCTGCATTAATTGTATGTGCCAAATATTAACTGAAGGTTGTTTTAGAGGAAAATATATAATGTTGGATCTGACAGCCTGCAGGATGTGAGGCTGCTGCTGCTGCTCCATGTCCCCAGGTCTAACCAGTAGCAAAGATGAAGATGGATTCCCAGCAGACACGGAGCACACACACCAAACACATATATACACACATGCACACAGATCACAGACACTCAGAGCACTTTACTGGACACTGACAGCACTAGTGGCCTCATTCTGCTCCCCTCTCTGACTGGGCAGGATGGAGTTTCACTAGTGAGAGTGGACATGCACATATGTATACATATGCACACTTAAAAGAGAATCTATACCCAGGAAAGAGCTAGAAAGGCATCTAATAAGAGGATAGTACAAACAGTGCTGATCACACACAAGGCACCACCAAACTTACTGCCCAGCAAACTATTTACATGTGACTGGCCCTTTTATCTCTCTATTTTCCCACTCTTGTTCCTCCTCAAATCACCTAAAACCCTCTCTTGCCCTCCCTTTTGTTCTTCACCTAAACATTACATAGTAAGTCCTGTGTTATCCCAAACGGCTTTTCTTCCATATCCCATACTGTCTTACATACCTAGACATCAATCCCTCTATCTAAAAGGCGGAACGGTGATCTGGAGAATCTCTGCCAATGATTCACAGTGATGGTTTTCACTCCTGGACAATGAGGCTTATAAATCTGCTAAGATAGCTGTGGAAGAGGCCTGGGCAAGGTGGTTGCCATTATACCTCACTGTGCTTCTCAGGGCCTGGACAGATGATCCTTTGATGGACTGATGGTCCTGAGATTAGCCTGTCAGGGTATCATTTGGGCTAGTATCATGCTGCCAGTGTCTCTCCGAGAGCTCTTTTGTGGGTGTAAAGACAAAGTTTATCATATAACTCAACAGAGAGTCAGGCACATACTGACTTAGAGGTTGCTGCTTCATAAAACAGCACTATAAGGCTGAATTGTACAGCAAATACTTATGCTTTAGAGTAAGGAATTATATTTTTCCAGAAGTGAATAAGGGATGCACTACATTTACGCCATGTACAGTGCAAAAAGGTAAATTTTCAAATGTGTGATTCAGGGACCACTAGTGAGGGAAGGATTTTTGTCAACTGAAGTAATGCTGACTCAAAATTTGTTCGCACTAAAAAGAAAGCATCAGATATAATGAGAGGTGAACTGTTTCAATCTGGAAAAAAAAACCAACAAACCCCCAAAACAACAAAACCAATTGAAAAAAAACCCAACAAAACCCTCTTTTCTATAAATATATACTCCTATGGTTTAAACTCAGGTCAGACATATTGCCTTGATAAGCATTTGCTGATATTCTACCAGAGTAATAATTGACATATTAGTAACAAGCATAATATTTAATGATAATTGTTTGGAAATAAGGTGCTGTTTGAAGAGTTTATTGAGACCTAGATGGGAGGGGTTTTTCCCTATTGTAAAAATATGCAGAGGGTTTTCTGTTTAAAAATCAAAGCCCATCAGGAGTGGCTCAGCAGTTATTTATGCTTCTTACCTTTAGGGAGTGCCAGAAAAATAATAGATTTAGCTGAAAAATAGAGAATTTTCATGTTACAGTCTCCATCTTCTGTCTACGCCTCCAGAACTCAGTTATCTGAAAACTGATAGTCTGATAAGTGTCCATAGTCTTTGCTTTCTTCATTGAAAAAGTAGGAATTACGTCTAAGTGCAAAAGCCGTAAAAAGTACAACTGGGGGGGAAAAAAAATAATGAAAAGAAATCACTCAGTTCCCTCCTCCCAGTCTTGCACTTCTCAGCTACAGAGTTGTCAGTTACCTAAATATCAATACTGTTTTCTTCATTAAAATCAATGACATATTTAAATATGAAATACTATACAGTATTCAGAATACATACAGTAGATTCTATAAAAAAGTTGACAACAGTTAATAATAAATAATATGTATATTATTTACAACACTGCAATAAATTACTATTTAAATGAATGCTTAAATGCATGAAAAAAATCAGGATAGGATGAATACAATGTTTCAAGAGCTTTTGCAGTTCTATTAGGATTATATCTTCAGATATTGAAATATGCTTTCCCCCCAGCTGTTGTAAATATTTTAAAAAGAGTTTATTCTAGAAGAGGCAAAGGATGTTTGTTTGTTTTAACCTCAATAGACTTTGTCTTTTTTATGAATTTATAAAAAAATCACAGTTGGAATTGTCACTGTTTGAGAAGGTCACCTGGCAGTCAAAATCAAAGACAAAATAGAAGTAATCAAATGAAGTCTGTATAGGCCCTTGAAAGATATTTTATAAGGCATAGATTACTACTGATAAAAGTACTGTTCACATGAATTTGAGTGTTGTGGTAGGAAGATAGAAATTTACTGCAGCACATATGAAGTAATTGACTGTGTTTCCATGTTGAAACTCTTTGCTTATTTTTAAGCTTACCAATTTTTTATGAAAGAAATTTAGAAGTTTTGTTAAGGTCATATCATATGAAAGTCACATCAAATAAACTAGAAATATAATTTACTTGTTGATTTTTGTTCTTTGTCAACTTTAATCGTTTGAATATCATGTTGTTGCTTTTGTAGGCAGTTCCAGTTATTTCTTGTAAACCATAAAGTCCAGTATAACTGAATATAAGCAACGTTTCAGAATCCTATCCAGTGCTTAAACAGTTGAGGTTTTTAATTCAGTTATAGCACAAGTAATAAAGTACAAATACTAAAATCTACTTGTGGTTTTATCAGGTAGAAGTCAATCCTGCAGTGCTCTGAACACTGCTAGTTTTCAGTGAAAGCTCTTACAAGTATGGTAGCTAAAAAGCTTAGACACAGTGATCTGGAACAGGAGACCTTCTAATACAACAAGCCACATATAAAACTCTAGTGCATATATTCAGTCAGCACTCAAATCCCCCCTGACCCTCTACATGCAAACACAACACAGAGAACGGGTTTATCCATACAAGTTAGATTAAGTTTCTGACCAATAGCAGGGGTTTGTATGCTCCTACTAATCATTGTTTGTACAATTCATATAACATATTGTGTACAAACAATGAATGCCCAATCATTAGGGATACAACCAGAGGTTTACACTATGTGTAAATTGAGTCCATCAATAGCAGAGCTGCTCACTTGCAGGATGTTAAGCATGTTCCTAAGTATTTGCAGAACCTCAGGTTCCTTTCACATAAATTCAAAGCATCGTTTACAAAAAATTCTAAGAAAGGTATTTTTAACAATTACAAGAAAATTGGCAGTATGGAGTAAAGTTGACTGACTAAATTCACTCAGTACCAAATGCCAAATACTTTTGAGATTGATTTACAAGTACAGGAAGTGGCTCAATAATCTTACTTTTCAGTTTTTCAGGCTGAGGATAACTGTACTGATATGCTTGTTACCTATGGGCACGTACAGTGTAAAAAAAAAACCTATTACTGAGAAACTTATTGCAACATTCTTACCAAGACCTTTAAAAATACCTTTTGTGAATTTAAGGATCCTTAATTTAACTGGAAGTCATTGCAATGTTATACATTTGTAAAGACAACTCTATTTTGCTTTCAGATTCAAGGCCTCTACCAGATGTAGCCCTGACAGGGAAGTGTACCCGAGAGTGTGATGAATATGGCCACTCGGACTCCTGCTGGATGCCAGTTCGTACTTCTCCTGAAAGAAAGCAGAAGAGCCAGCCAAAACTCTCCACTTTCATGCCTGTTGATGAACGGGGCAGTCAGGAAAAGCTGGCCAATGGAGAAGCCTCTCTCATGGGTGATCGCAACAGAAACCTCCTGAATAAAAAGTTGACCTCATCCTATGAGACCTTCAGCGCAGCTAGTTTCAGCAAAAATGAAGAAGGCAATCCAGAGGATATCCCCCTTACACAGACAGGGGAATACAAGCCATCTCCTGTCAATACTCTAACTAGAAGAGAAGTTTACCTGTAGGTTAAAAAGCAGCAACAAATTTCTTTCATATTCTAAGAAAGAAAAGGGGCAAAAGTCTTAAAATCAAAACAATTTTAATAAAATATAAGAAACAAAAAAGAGGGGGCCACCAAAGAGACAAAAGATTTGCCTGCCACTTCTGCCTCCATAGCAGGCATTTAATTATACTGTCTGCCTGACTATACTGTACAATGTAGAAAACGCTGTTACTTGCATGTCTAATTCCCCCTTGCTGGTTTTTATTTTCCTAACCTTATGGTTGCAAACTCCTCCCATAGTAACAAGCTTGATTAAAAAGAACACAGTACGCTGTTGTTTCCCTTCTGCAGAAGCATGAATTAAACCTCTCATTTTGTTTGATCGTCGTCTGGCTTGTTGAGAATAACAGGTCAGGGAAAAGGTATTCAAAACATATCATCTGAATATTGCCTATCCCCACCAGGGACAATCCTTCAGAAACCATACAGACATAAAGATAAATATAAAGGAGTAATCATTAATAGGCACTTTGTGAAGACCGCAGCTTTAATATTCTCACCTCTCATCTGAGGCTGGAAGCAACAGAAATACATTCAGACTGAGACTGCAGTCAAAATCATGGCATACTTTCCTATGATTCGTGAATACTGGTTCTGTTCTATCCATAGAACAAATGTGTTCTTGCTGTGTCTCTTTCTCTTCTTCTCTTTCATTCTCTGTAATTATTACTTCAGCGTAAACACAATTAGTGACACATATATTGTAGGATAGTGATGATAAACTGTTGAAATCATTATTTTTGGCAAGACTTAACATCTAGCAGGGAAGATCGTAATAACAAAAAGGCCAAAGATCACACAATGGATCAGGGGAACCGCTAAGTTTTGGGGCTTGGCTTAGAAATTCAACACGTTCACAAATATACATATGTACTCATAACACAACTGCAGTTACATTTTGCACAGCAGCACAGATCACAAGCCCAGATGATTTTCTTTTTGTTTTTCCCCCCAATGTGATTAAATTGAATGCCCAAAGGAACTGATGTGGGTTTTTTTGTAATGACGTGGTATGTTGCAGCAGATGCTGCATATGATATGCTGCATATGCCAGTTCCAGGGAATTTTTAAGATCAAAATTAAAGACTAATAGTAGTAATAGAAGGCTTTATTAATGAGAATGCTTGGAGAGATGGAAAGGGTGGACAATGGGATGATACAGTGACAAGAGAATATTATAAGTCAAATACAATCCTTTTCAGAGTGCAAGGAATGATTGCTAAGTCTTCTGTCATCAGTGTTGCATCTTACCAATTGCTTCAATTGTGTCCAAGATAAAATGAAGGTTTTCTTGTAGCACAAGTACATTAAAACAAAGAGAAGTGCAATACTAAATGACGTCAAAACCCAGAACATTTAGAATAGATAGAAAACAGTCTGATAAACAGTGGTATAATACTCACCTAGCAGCCCAAGATGAGTCAAAAGGAGTCCAAGCCACTATGATATGCAAGAGCTCGCGGTTTTGATGTTTCTCATGGTGAGCGCTTTTTGAAAGGAAGAGGAAACGAAACAGGTTTTTGTGCAATAAAAGCAACAAAATCTGCAGAACTTCAAGCAGTTGATTTGTAGCTGATGCCATAGTAATAATAATGACAGACTGAGCTCAGACATTCAGATGAAAGTGACAATCGAACACCACAGCAAGGACAACTCAAGGAGGGAAGAAGCATTCGAATCCCTGGCTGTTTAACCTGGTGTTAAGGCATGGCTAAATGGCTCTCTGTTATACCATAGTCACAATGTAGCTTTGGGTAGTTTCTTGCTTTGAGAAATTGCATAGAAATAACCTTAAACTGCAAAAGTAGAGTTTGGTAAATCAATACAACTCATCGCAATTATGGTTTGAATTCACTTATCCACATAGCGGGATGTACCATTGTTGGCCATTTCGTCCTCCTCTCTCAAGTTTACTTTCTTCAAGTAACATTAGTTTGTTTATAGTAGTTATAATGAATGGGCACATTTTAGAAAGAAATATTAAAGTCAAAGATTAATAATGACTGAACATTTTTATGTTTCATTATTTAATATGGAAAGATGCAAACTAGTACTTTGTTATAAGACTGCATACAGCAGTTACTGCTTTGTATAATCTGTAAGTACCTGTTTAAAAATGCTTCTAAAATGTTTATGTAATGTACACACATTTTTCTTGCACGTTTCAACAGAAAACACAATTGCATAATGGTCAACAGAATTTTCTTTAATAAGATTTATTTATTATTACACACGCACACAAAAAAAACTAAGTAGCTGGGTTCCATGTATTCTTAGACCCTTTTTCTACAAAGTTAATAATGCAGGTCATAGAAGACCTTCAGATTAAATGGATCGATCAGCAGTCACTCACCAATTTTTGCACCACATAAGACAGTCATTAAATACTTTACTTGTGTGCATCTCCTTAGATCTAAAATGGGTGTCAACTATTTTTTTTTAAATTCTATCTACTGTAAGTATTCACAGTAAATCCAGTGAAACTAGCCACTATTAATAAGCTGGTTACTATTCCGACCTGGCATGACACACAAGTATATTTTGTGTTTATGTTTTTCCTCTTTATTTGAAATAGGTTAAGTCTGGTGCCACTCCATAAATAGAGTGCTTTTGTATAAAAACAAACAAATAAAACTATAAAAAAATAATTAGAGTGAATGCAAAATATGCAACTGTGCCTTTTATACCTATTATTATGGTAATGTGGTAGCTGGGTTTGGACACTGAGGGATAAGGGGCTGCTCCCAACTTTTTTGAACTTGTATATTTACTTGTGTTTATTTTCTGAGAAATTATAAATAATATATTTAAAAACAAGCCTTTTGCCAAACTCAGTTAATGGACCAGTCTTAAGCATTATTATCACAAGGCTGTGGTTTAAGTAGTTCTTGAGGATTTTTTTATTACTGTTTTTGTGGGGCTTGGGGTTGTTTTCATTTGTTTTTAATTCTGCTGCCTGGAAAATGATGGTTATTTAGCAAGATGTCACCAGTTCATGTTGCCAGGAAAATTGACAATTAATGGGGTTTTTTAATTGCTTTTAGCTGTCATTACATTTCAGTTGTACAGTATAGAAATCATCCTTTTATTTCCTTCTGTGGGAAACTCAAATGAGCTTTGCATGTATTTTACATTAGGGCACCTTTATAGATTGATGCATTAATATATAACTTTATATGTACTAGAAAATTCAATAGCTTTGGTCTAAAATCTAATGCTCATTTTGGATCTCAGATCCACTACATTTATTCAATATGGTTTCTGACTGGCCTGCTGCCTGAGTTTCAGGAAAAAAAGTTAAACATTATTTTTATGTGAGGGAAGAACGCAAACAGGATAAAAATGATTGGCTGAAAGATTACCCTAGGAAGTTGTTAAGCAGGAAAACAAAGAATACAGATAAAGACTTTGCCATAAATCCAGTTATCACCAAACACCTGTAATGAACTTGAACAAGGAATATTTTTCCTTTTGTTTCATTGATGATAAATATACAATGTTTCCTGAACGAATGAGGCAGATGAACAGCAATAGAAATGCAAGTCCATCAGTTAAGTTGTATTACTGATTGAAAAGTATAAACAGAAAGAGATGACAACATTGGCCAGCTACCTGGGGTATGCTTTCAGGCAATTTTTTTCCTAAACTTTAAAACACTTGCATTCAGTGTGGTACGAACTGTTTGTAGTATTAATCATTGACTATTGTTCTGCAACTTGGATGTTGATAGTGAAGCAAAGAACAATTTATCATTGTTTATTATGAGTCACTATGCACGCAACTATGCTAAACATGGCAAAATGTATTAAATGCTAGTCCACCTCTATTTATGAAATATTTACATAATTTAATTTGCTTTTGTACAGTTTTATGTAAATAAATTGCTTGTCATTTTTGTCTCTGCAAATTAAAATATAACATGTTCAACTGGTTACCCATTTGCCCGTGTACTTTCTCTGACAGGCTATTCCAGTTTTATTGGATTAGATCACATGCTAGTTTACATATTTAACCCATATTTTGCATGGCAGAGATTGAAATTTTTAACTGGCCACATGTTCAGCTGCTGATGTAGATGAGGTTTTATCTGTCAGAGGGTGAAATTCACTAGAGGTTACTGTCACTCAGGACAGCGTACAGATATTTTCACAGTAGAAATAAAGTGCTTGTGATGATAGCAGTTGTTTCTCATTACTGTTCAAAAGGACTTTTTATTAAAGGTGCATTTAAAAACTTCATATTAAGCAGAATAACAAGTCTTAAGTAAAAGCTCAGGTATTTCCATTACGGAATGGCAATTTTTTTAATTGTCAGCAAGGTTAGTATCTTTTCCAAGAAGTTTAGAACTATTAATAAATCCTAAAACATCAGTGAATCATCTAGGCTGAAAAGAACAACACAATTAATGCAGCATTTCAGCACAAAATTTGAAATAAAAATCTCTCGTTCTTTCTAGCTGTGAATCAAATTATCTGTCTTAGCATAACTACAGATCAAGAACAAACCCTCCTGAGGAAGGAACATCTAAGAAGTAGGAAGTGTTTATTCCTTTGCTGTCTGATCACACGCTGCTTTCTTTTGTTTGCTTTAAAAAAGCTGGTTCCAGAACAGCCATTGAGTTGGGATTTGCATCAACTGGAATATATGAAAAACGTGTTTGTGAGAAGAGGAATAGAAAGTTAAAACTCACCTTCTTTCCTTTTATTTTCTACAAAATACAGTATTGCTTCAGAGACTTTGCAAATCTTTGTGTACAATTTCCCACTGAACATTACGGGAAGTGCTGTCTCGATCTTTTTGCCTTAGTTACAGATTAGGCTTTGATTTTTGTGAATACAGCCTGGCCAGAGCTTTTATTTTATAATAAACTTTACATTGCAAATTTCTTTCTCTGACTGTGCTTTCAGTTGACATTGTCTATTCTCCTCTAATGACTATGTCAAGGAAGATTTTTCCTTTTGTAAGCAGAATTCTGAATCTGCATGCCTATGGAGAAAATTCCATCAACTGACCTCAGATCTCCAGATCACACTCGAGTGAACTACCCCTCAACCTCTTTCAGCAGTAGCAGTATTTTAATGAGTAACTTCAATCAAGCTTTCATGTTTATTTTATACTAGATGTAGTATGCAAGGCATGACCTTGTTTGTTTATTTTGTCTTTTATCTGCATTCTTCTTGTTTACCAGCTGCATCCAGAGGTGATTACAGGAAGATAAAATAAATTTCCTGAACCGGAGAGAGTAGCAAGAGAGAGTATTGTATACTGGTGAATGCTAACAATTTATGCTCCTCTTTAACTCTGGCTTCATTTCTCCTTCCTGTGCTAGAGTAAAATGTAATCCTGTGCAAAGACTGAAATTAGCAAATGGAACCTAAGAAGAAATAATTTAATGTGTATTGAGCCTCCTGAGGGGAGTGTATAGAAGATGCTTATTCATTCATAAATGTGCAAATTATCTAGCCTATGCAAAAGAAGGTGATACCAGAGTTAGACAAGAATATTTAATATATTGCTGAGTAAAATGATAGAATTCCGGCCAGTCACTTTATACAGCTATTTCTTCTAAAGCAAGCATGGATGATCTAAAGACTTGGATGTACTTACCAAGAAAACAAGGGGAAAAAAGCTGCAAAATAGCTTTTCTGTGGTGGTATGGAATAGCCTCTGGGAGAAGAGGGAACAAAGAACAGCAAGTAAGTATAATGTAATTGGCACAGAAGTGTTAGAAATAAATCCTTTTAGAACTTTCAAACTGATTTAAAGATCCTAAAATGGGGATATATTAATGTATAATTTGTAGCTATCTACATTGTGGTACTGTAATTTCCAAGAAAGGATTCTTGCTAATTGTAAGGCATGTGATTCTATTTAAGGTGATGCTTTTAAAGATTTAATTAACAGTGAAAAATATTTATATCTTATTATTTCTTCTTTGTAAGCTTATTAAAGCAAATTTCAGCAGGCTTCTCCAGCATTTGCTGTAGGAGGCGGCAGGTTTGGAAAGACCAAGAGAGCCAAGATATAGTTTTCATATTTCTACTCTATTTTCAGCAATGAAATCAACTTCTTCATATTTACACTATAATTATGAAAAAAAAATGAAAAAAAAATCTAGACCTTTCACTGCTTTCTAGAATATTGCAGAGGGAACACAGTAACATACAAGTAGGTTTAGTATACCATATTTACTCCTCCTTTGGTAAATTTTACACTCAAACTCAGTGTCCTGGAGAAAGCAATTTAAATAAGAATCACTAAGTTTTTCCCAATCTTGTGGAGAATCAGAGAAGGAAGAATAGACCAAAGCAAGAGGAAAAAAAACAAACCACACTGCCTCCATTTATTACCTACCTCTCATGGATTTCCAGCACCTACAGCAAATCTCATTAATGGAATCTCTAATACTGGAGTCTATCTTTTCCCCACACAAGTTTACATCTCCACTTCTTGCAAAAGAACTTGGAGATTTTTTAACCTGTACTAAGTCTAGTTGGGGTAAACCATCTTCTTTCTTAATGCTTTTTCTTCTTACATAGTGGCTGTATTACATGATTCCAGAAAATTAAGCTGATGCTAACAGTTATGATTNCAGGAGGCTGTGCTGCCATCCAGCGTGACCTGGACAGGCTAGAGAGATGGGCAGAGAGAAACTTAATGCAATTTAACAAGGGTAAGTGTAAAGTACTTCCAAACTTGCTTTGGTTTCTCTCTAGCCTCTTATCTCATGCAAGTTGCTAGAAAAACGTCAGCATTTTTTTTAATCATAGTGTGTCTCCCTTTGCTGACAGTTCCTGGAATCAGCTCGGCACCTATTTAGCTTTTGGGCACCTTGTCCTGAACTAGAAAAGCACACAAGAACAATTGATGATTTCATATCCTTTTCAGTCTGACCCTTCTGAGCATCTGGCAGGTGTCACGTTGCCACCCGTATCTTTAGGAGCAGGAATCCATGGCAGGCTCCCTCATGCATAACTCTAAATATGAATCTGAATATTAAAATGGTCCTTACAAGGGGTAGAACAAGAAGTATGACTTGAATTTAGAAAATTCTGGTGCTATGCTGATTGAAAAAAAATAAAATCCTGAATTCCAGAGAGGATTGAAAAGCTGTTCTATGTGATAAAGAACAAACCACATGCTGGGTACAACCCTATAATAACAAGCAGTGCATTTTTTTGCTCTAATCTAAGCTTTATGTAGAGATGAAAGGAAAATGTACAAATGCCCTAGTAAAGTTAACAGTGTTTCATATATACAAGAAAGAAGGAAGTATCTTTTGCCCAGCCCTAGTAAGTTAGGTTTGTTTCCAATCAGTTCAGATGTCCCTGATGAATATTCTGATTGTATTTATGTGTCATCAGTACAATGATAATGGCTAATTAATATACAGCTAGCATGACGTGCTTATTTAGAAGGACACAGAATTGATTGAGGGAAATGATGTAGAAGGAGAACAAGGCATTAAAACTGCAACCCCCATGAGACACTATAGTGGATTGGGTAGATACGTCATTACATATTAATATAAAAGTTAAATACTACTTTTCAGCTCCAAAGAAAACTCAGCTAGATGAAATAAACATTTAGGAAGAAATAAAGAAAGGTGAGAATTTGCTTAGTCATGGATGAGAAGATCATGTCTGAGAGTTACAGAATAATTTTTCTGTACTGAGTGACTACAGAGGAAACAATTTAGCAACACTCAGAAATAACACAACTTGTATTTCCTTATACAGTAATGGGATCTGAAGCTTCCAGAAGTTTACTGTTCAGTAGCACTAGGAGGTGTGCTAAAACACCAAAAAAACACAACACCAAAAAAATCAACAGAATGAAGGCTTAGAATTAAGGAAGGATTATCAAACAGAATAGATTCTGGTGTTTACTGAAGATGCAGGTTTATCATGATTATTTTTCACTGTTCCAACCTCCACGCCTCTGTATTAAAAAGGATAGAAATACTAGAAAACATGCTGACTAGGGTGATCAAAGTTGTAGAGTAAATAAGATAGGGCTCTTTAGCTTAGAGAATAGAACTGAGAGGTCTGATAGTGGTCCATTTAAACTCATGAACAGCATGAAGGGAAGAGGGGAAAACCATCAGTTGCCTTTAACAGATAGGTTATGAAGCATCTTATGAAATTATCAAGCAATAGGTTATAGATATATGGAAGATGATATGTTTTCTCACAGTGTATCAAACTGCTCAATGTACTGTCAGAGAAGATCAATTTTTGGAATACATCTCATGAAGCTGATACATCACATGAAGAATAAAATAAAAAACAAAAAGATGCTAGGTTAGTACTTTTTAATGAAAGACAGAAGTTAAGAATAGCATAAGTAAAAGACATATTTGTTTGTTTATCTTGTTCTTTTACCTAAACAGACATACTAACAACTACTGGAAGCAGAATACTGAGTTGAAAGTCTCTCTTTTCTCTCTAAAACCTACGAAACCAAACCAAACCCACGCTCAAACAGAAAAAGTCATGAAAACCCCAGCCCCCAATATGAATACTTTGATAACACAGTAAAAATCTTTTCTTCTGCAGTTCTGCTTTCAATTTACCCATGTAATCAGAATTAATTTGCACAGGGACAAATCTGAACAGAGCTTGCCCTGGAATACTCAATTTACAAGGAAGGTGGGAAAAAGAGTATTTTTTTTTCCCTATAAATTCTCTTCCTTATTAGACGTATTAGATTCTACTGCACTCTAATATAGCCTTGGTTGCAATACCAGAAATGTAAAATCTCTCAAACCTTTCTTCTTGGGGGAAAAAAATAAAGTCCCTTAGAACTACAGTCTTAGGAATTCAGAGCCACTAAGGGTTTCTCTGAATGCATGATTTTATTGTAAATTATGGGTGTGTATCATTTTATTGTTTATTGATATATAATACTGGTACCCTGTTATATTGGCAAAATATACCTTTGTCTAATAGACAAAGGAAAGTAATCTTTCTTTGAGAGTTTTTTGTTATTTTTTCCCCTAAAATTTTTCCAGAAATTTCTGCTTTTTCTTGCTGACCTTAAAGTAATTACAGAACATTTGCTGTCTTGCTTTCAATAGCACTTAAAGACTTTAGAAAGTGCTTCCTGGGGAGAAAAACCAGCAGTCAGTGTTGGATTAACACAGCAAGGGTCAGATATACATGACAGCAGTATCTCATTTCCCATTGCTTCACCCACCTCACCCCCCAAAATCACAAGAAATATAGTGACCCAACAGCTGCAGTAATTTAGTTCAAAGAGGAAGGTCAGTGAGATTTAAAACCTGTCCTGAGAAATTATAATACTTTCCAGTACCTATTGTATGCAAAAAAGCATATAGATAAGCTGTTATAAGATTTTTCATATGTTTTTTAATCTAACAGAAACAGCATAGAGATTTGTTGACCAAACCCTCATCTACAAAAATTCAGCACATAACTTACAGGTGAGATATCCGTTGTCCCTAGCGCTCTTTCTGATTTGGATGATGATGTTGCCACAGCTTTTATTCAATAGCTTGTTCATGAAAAAAATTTGCAAACTATAGCTTATAGTCCCCATTATTTTAGGAAATTGATTAACGTCTTATGTAGCTGATGTCTTCAACAGCAATTTTAATTTTAGACCATAAGGACTTCTTCTTGAGGTCTGAAGTCAAGGCTGGCAAGAGCAGCTTTGCCAACATGCTGGCCAACCTGGTGAGTAGAGCTCTAACCTAGGAATGGCTGTGGAGGGAAATTACAATCCACAGTCAAGTAAAGAAGTGGTGGGCAGGGGTGGGCAGTGAAGGGTACAAGGTGGCAGGTGCAGGAAAAATCTCTAGAATAATAAACCAGGTTGAAAAAGGGGCAACCTTAAGCATGTCATATGCACAGAAATGCACACAGTGTGGGAAACAAACACCGGAGACTGTGTCCCTGCATGTGGTTACAGAATTGTGACATCATTTCAATTACTGAGCTGTGGTAGGACAAAATATGCAAGTAGGTTATTGCAATGAGTAGATACAAACTCTTCAGGGAAGATAGGTCAAGAAGAGGATGAGTGAAGAGAGAGATGCAGGAGTAGTTCAGATATGAGTCCTTCTATGAAACAGACAACAGTTAGTCTGAGTTCACAACTTAGAATCAAAGGAGGAGTGAGTAAGGGAGACAGAGTCGTGGGAGTTTGTTACAGTTTACCTGATCAAGGCGAGGAAATGGATGAAGTTCTTTCAAAGTGAGGAATTCTGGATCACATATTGCAGTTCTCATGAGGGAACTCTTTGGCATCTGGAAGGCCACCATGGCAGGAAAGACTTCTGGACTGTGTTGGGCATAACTTCTTGATACAAGTACTGGTAGCAACAAGGGGTTATTTACCGCTGAAGCAGCTATTCACAAACAAGGAAGAACTGGTTGAGGATGTGATAATCAATGGTAACTTTGTCTGGAATGAATGTGAACTAGTGAAGTTCAAGATCCTGAGAAAGAAGGAAATAATCAGAGTCAATATCCTTTACTTTAGGGGGCAGCATTCAACCTGTTCAGGGAACTGGTAGATAGAATCTCATGGGAGGAGGCAGCTCTGAAAGGCAAAGTAGCTTAAGAAGGCTGGGAAGGACATCAGCCAAAGAGAAGAATGATCTATCCTGGTTCTTAGGAAAACAAGCAGATACCTTTGGGGGCCAGTCTGACTAAACAGGGAACTCATGGTGGAACTTCAAAGGAAAAAAAGGACCATATACAAGATGTTGAAGGATGGAGATGCTGCTAAGGAGAAATTTACAAGAATTGCTCAAGCATTCAAGGACAGTGTTAGGGAAGGTGCAGCTCAGCTGGAGTTAAAACCTCTTAGGGATGTTAAGAGCAACCAGAAGAGCTTCTAGCACTGTAATAGTAGTAAAAGGCTGAACAGGAATAATGCAAACACATTGTTGAAAGGGGTCAGTGACAGCAGATGTGTAAGGATGAGGTGGTCAATGCCACCTTTTCCTCAGTCTTCACTGAGCTTCCAGGCACCTGTGCTCAATGAAAGGATTTAGAGACAAAAAATAGCCAACACTGGATAAGGATAAATTCAGGGTTTACTTCAGACTACTAAACCCATGCAAATTCATGTGATCAGATGGGCTGCATCCATGGATGACAAGAGAGGTGGTTGGTGTCTTTGAAAGGCTGCTGTCTGCCATCTCTGACAGATTGTGGAGATCTGAGAACTGGAAAGAGGCAAATCTTTCATCTTCAAAAAGGCCATTGTGTCA
This sequence comes from Bucco capensis, assembly GCA_013396975.1. NCBI lineage: Eukaryota > Metazoa > Chordata > Aves > Piciformes > Bucconidae > Bucco > Bucco capensis. The sequence continues at coordinate 60,795 of VWZO01013346.1, read as the reverse complement.
ACTTTGGAGCACTACAGGCCAATCAGCTTTACTTTAGTGCCTGGGAAAAATAAAAGAACAAGTCCTCCTGAAACATAATTCTCGGCACATATAGGACAAAGTGCTTGGGAAGAGTCAGTATTGACCAAGTATAAACCACTCTTGAGAAACCTGTTTGCTTCCTGTGATAAAAGAAATGTATTTGTGGATGATTAGACCAGTGGAGGTAATTTACCTTGGTGTTAAGCAAGGCTTTCACACTGTCTCTTGCATTATTCTTATATCCCAGTTAGAATATTACAATCTAGATGAATGAATAACAAAAAAAAATCTAACTGGATTTAAAAAAAACACCCTCCAAATCTAGTAGAACAGAAGGTGGTAATTAATGGGTCTTTCCCAACCTGGAGGCCAGTGGCAAGTGAAGGGATTTATCCTAGGACCTGTCCTGTTCAACCAGTGACCTTTAGGTGGTGGATGGACTGCACTGTCATCAAATTTGCTGTTGATGCCCAGTTGCTGGACAGGAAGAAGGAATGGTCAACAGGAATCTCAGCAGTGTCCCTCAGTGAGAACAAATGCCAAGTCACGTGCTTGGAAAGGAAGAGCCCTCTGCGGTGATAGAGGCAGGGACCTGACTGTCAGAGGAGCAGCTCTGCTGAAGATATCCTGTTAGTGCTGCTGGATGCAAGCTGGGCATGAGCCAGCAGTGTGCGCCCTAGCAGCAAAGAAAGCTGAGCGCATCCTGGGCTATACTAACAGAAGCACAACTAGCAGATACACAGGAGAGATTATTCCCCTCTTAGCACCACATCTACCACTCCATGTCCAGTTTTCGGATCCCCTATAGAAGAAAGATGCTGATAAAGTGGGCTAGTTTTAGTACAGTTGCTCCAGAGATGGAGTACTTGCCCAGTGAGAAGATAAGGGAGCTGGAAAAGAAACAGAATTGAGGCAACAGGACAAGAAAGCCAGGTTGTTCAGAGGTGCATCAAAGGAGGATGAGAAACAACAGGCATAAGTTGAAAAACAAGAAGTTCAGACTGGATACAAGGAAAAATTGTTTCCCTGGTGAGGATAGTCAAGCACTGGAATGGGCTGCTCAGAGAGGTTGTGCAGTCTACATACTTGGGTTTTTTAAAGAACCAACTGGATTAAACTCTGCCCAACTTAGTCTGACCTCACAGCTGACCTAGCTTGGAGAAGGAGGCTGGAGTACAGGCCTCCTGCAGTCCTTTTTAACCCAAATCATCCTATGATCCTAATATTTTCCAGTATTATTTTTAATATGAAGTACTAGCTTGGCTGTGCTTCCAAAAAGCTGAGAGACATAACTTGGAATTGTAGATGTTTAAACAATTCTTTAAAAAGACATCTATCTCATGTCCCACTAAAGATGTGTGAATAGGTATATTCATTTACAGGCACCATAATAAAATTTCTCAAATTGCTTCCACTAACAAGGTCAAATCCTCAGAGACCAACAGTAATGCAAACCCATTAGTATATGTCTAGTTTTCAAATCTAGATTTGTACTTACCTAGTCCTGCAAATCCTAATGTTCTAAAGAACATCATTAAAATTTTTAACCTAATTGCAATCTATTGCTACAAAAGACACCCTACAGATAGAAGAATCATACAGGATATATTAAAGTTAACTCATCAGCCTGAAAGTCTGTGGAGAGACTAACTGCATTGTATTCCTAGATAACTTGGTATGCATAGGATCTGTAGGTAACACAGTAGTGAATTTTAGCACACCTAAAGCCTCTCACTCCAGAGAGGCTGGACTTGCTGAATACATGCAAATCAGGTCTGAAGCATATATACAGTAGTTCTGGTATATTCTCAGCTGAATTTGTTGCTGATATTTATATTATAGACTTTATCTGAAAGCAGTTTTGGGATTTCAAGAAAGCCTGCCAATTACAGATGGAGTTGTATGCTATTCTCCAGCCTTCATAATACCTTGGTCATCTTCTTGCCTTTTGCAGCAAACTGGCTTTCTGCCTCTACCTCTATCCTTTCTACTTTGTTCCTTGCAAACTTGAAATAAGATGGTACTGTTTGGTCTTAAGATCCTCTTAGCTGAAATGAAGGGGAATCACATACACAAGCAGTAGAAGCAGAGACAGGTAACTTGGGAAGTGTATAGGGATGCTGCTTGATTGTGTAGGGATGGTGTCAGGAAGGCTGAGGTCCAGCTGGAGTTGAAGTTGGTAAAGGATATGAAGAATAATAAGAAGAGTATCTATAGGTGTGTCAGCCAGAAAAGGAAGGTCAATGAAAATGTACCCCACTGATGAGCAGGTATGTCAAGTTGATAACCACAGACAAAGAGAAGGACAAGGTATTCAGCGGCTTTTTTTTGTCTCAGTCTTCATTGGCAACCTCTCTTTCCATACCTGCTAAGTGGGTGAACCACAAGACAGGGACCAGGAGGGCAAAGTCCACCCACTGTGAAAGAAGACAAAGTTTGTGACTGCATGAGGAACTTGAACATACGTAAGTCCATGGGACCTGTCAAGATGCATCCCAGAGTCCTGAGGGAAGCAGCTGATGTAGATGCCAAGTCACTCTCCGTGATATTTGAAAAGTGGTGGTAGTCAGGTGAAGTCCCTGATGACTGGAAAAAGGTAAACATTGCACCCATTTTTAAAAAGAGTAGAAAAGAGGACCTTGGAAATACCAACCTGTCAGCCTTACCTCTGTGTTTGGAAGATCATAGAACAGATTTTCCTAGAAGCTGTGCTAAGGAACATGGAGGACAGTGAAGTGGTTTGAGACAGTCAGCACAGCTTCACCAAGGGCAAGTCTTGCCTGACCAACCTAGAGGACTTCTGTGATGGAATGACTACATCAGTGGACAAGGGAAGAGCTACAGATGTCATCTTTTTGGACTTCTGTAAAGCCTTTGACTTGGTTTCCCACAACATGCTCCTCTCTAAATTGAGGACATATGGATTTGATGGGTGGACTGTTTGGTGGATAAGGAATTGGTTGGGTGGTCACATCCAGAGGATAGTGGTCAACAGCTCGATGTCCAGATGGAGATGGATGACAGATGGTGTGCTTCAGGGGTCTGTACTAGGAGCAGTACTGTTCAATGTCTTCATCAGTAACACAGGCAGTGGGATTGAGTGTACCTTCAGCAAGTTAGCTGAACCACTCATCTTGGTGTCATCTGCAGACACACCAGAGGGACAGGATGCCATTCAGAGGGACCTGGACAAACTTGAGAAATGGACCTGTGTGAATCTATTGAGGGTCAACAAGGGTAAGTGCAAGGCCCTTCACCTGGGTCAGAACAATTCTCAATATCAATACTGGTTGGGAGATTGTGTGATTGAGGGCAGGCCTGCTGAGAGGGACCTGGGGGTACTGGTGAATGAAAAGCTTGACATGAGCTGGCAATGTGTGCCAGCAGCCCAGAAGGCTGACCAAATCCTGGCTACATCAAAAGAAGTGTTGCTAGCAGATAGAGGGAGATGATTCTGCCCCTTCTCTCCACTCTGGTGAGACCTCAGCTGGCATCCTATGTCCAGCTTTGGGGACCTCAGCACAGGAAAGGTATGAACCTGTTGAAGAAGGTCCAGAGGAAGGCCACAAAAATGCTCAGAGGGTTGAAACACCTCCCCTATGAGGGCAGGCTGAGAGAGTTGGGGTTGTTTAGCCTGGAGAAGAGAAGGCACTGGGGAGACCATATTGCAATTTTCAGTACTTTAGGTGGGCCTATAACACATCTAAAGACAGTCTTTTTAGCAGGGCCTGTTGCAATAGGACATGGAATGATGGTTTTAAAATAAAAGAGGATAGATTTAAATTAGATATAAGGAAGAAATTCCTTACAATGAGGGTGGTGAAATTCTGGAACAGAGCACAGGGCTCTGAGCAATCTGATCTAGCCGAAGATGTCCCTGCTCACTGCAGGGAGTTTGGACTAGATGACCATTAAAGATCCCTTCCAACCCAAACTGTTCTATGATTTGCATCCAAACTGTACAATGCTATTCTGAGCTAAGATACAAACAAGTGAAGTAGTGCTGCTGTGCAGAAAGGACTAAAGGCAATGCTAAGACTGACAAAAGAGCTACAAAGCTGTCAAAATTCTCATGAGCACCTCTGCACATCACCAAACTGCTTTGTGTAAGCACTGCAACTTGCTCAGGGCCAGCTCTCGGTTGTCTGTATTGTTTGAGGTAAAAACATTGCTTTTCCATCAAATGTAGTGCCAGAGAGCAGGAAAGCATAATACAACAAAGCATTAAACTAAAGGGAGAATAAAGTGCTTAAGGTCAAGCTTAACTTTTACTTTGAGTAAGCAATTCCAAACAGCATAGTATAACTGCTCTCTCTCTGCTGGTCTATTGTTTGGCCAGTATACTCTAACATTGAACACTTAAATTCATGTTACATTCATGCTTTCCATAGGTCTTATACCTGCAGTTGCTGAGCTACAGTGCATCACTGGCTGTGAAAAAAGCTGACTTTACATTCATTAATCAATATCATGACAGGCGATTTACTTGCAAGATCACATACGTAGTTATCTCTATACAGCAAGTAAGTACACATACAAATGCGTAGCCAAGGAATGATATATCCAAATCAGTATAATAGTGAGCTACTCTAGGAATGTTGACTTTCAGTACCAGTTATGCTGTACAGCATTTGAATTGTTGTGAAGTGGCAGCCACACACCCTTAATCATAGTCTTTGCTTACACAACGTATTCAAGCATTCAATTCTTCTTGTGCTGGGATTGCTTTCCAAGAGTGGGGCTTTTTTGTCAGCATTATTGAGGATTTTTTTTGCTCACTATCAGCATATTATGCAGTATATTTTTTATTCTTAAGTAGCTAATATGTTAAAATCTTTGTCCATCAGACCGTAAGTGGTGAATTTATGGACAATCCAGCTCATCCATAAAACAAATGTAATCACAAACTCATCACTACACTATTGTAATTTAAAACTGCATTCAAGAAAACTGTTTTCGTAACCTACATCAAATTTATTTTTCAAGGTCAGTTTTACATTTCTCAAGAATTAACCGGTTTTATACACTCCTCTCCTACAAGTTTTCCAGCCAAACACTTCAAGTTCACAAAATTTAAATCAAGTAAGACTGTCTTACTCTGTGACATATCAAAATATAATTATATATTCTGGTAGTAAGCTGAACTTTGTCCCTAATTTAAATCTTATCTTGAACAATTTATTTTCCTATTGTCATGAAACCTATAACTGGAGCTGATCTTTTACACACCACTTGGCAAGAGTGAATAATTAGAAATAGTTACATCTGCATCAGAACAGTTTTTCTTCAGATTTTAGATGCAGACCCTGCTATATGTCTCTCTAAAACTCCCTGATAGGAGAGCAAGAGATAAGACATCAAGACGAATACAAGGAACTACTATCTTGGAGATTTCTAAGCTTTATCCTTTCAGTGTAGTGTGTAGCTATTTTATTCTCATTTAAGACTGATTTTACCAGAATTACTGTCACTGGATCTATATGATATTTTCCTAGTGCTAAAGAAAAATAATTTATTCACATAATGAAAAATAAAAATTATATTCTTTGAGGAGAGAGTTTAGGATTTTGGTTTTATGTTTCTTCACTTAAACTGTGTTTAATAAAACAAGTTTAAGAAAATAAATTACTTGCTTGTCAAGTACAGCACACTTGCTGTTTTGAAGTAACATTAGCAAGCCATTGATTGTATTCAGTAAAGCAGATATTAGAACTCCATCTAAATAGGTATACTTGTCCTAAATTCCAGCAGCACAGCAGTGTTCAGCATATTCCAGGAGTTTCAGAAATGTGATCAATTATGTAACAATATATGGCAAAGGACTTCGTAATTAAAAATTTAGGCTTGAGAAATAGCTAAAAAGCAGATCTTCAACTTATTTTTTTTTTTAAATCTCAGTAAACTATGCAGAAAAATACAATATGAAAGACTACAATTGCCAGAGGTTTACGTTTCTTATGTATATAACTAGAAGGGAATATACTTTTCTCAGATCAGTCTATGCAACAAATGACAATTTATCACTTTTCTTAAAACAAGTGCATCTTCCTACTATTTCTTGAGATCAGAATAAGTAATGAACAATGCTTCAGGGGGCACATGGAAAAGCTGCAAAAGTACTAAATTCCACAAAATATAAAGCTAGCCTAAGAATATTTAGTGCCACCTGCTCCACATCCTTTGAGTTTCATTATGGATTTGGAACATAACAGTCTTTGACCAGCATCTGGAAGATATTGTTTCCCTGCTCATAATATATTACAGAGTTGTTACTGACTGTCCCAACACAGTTCTGTTGGATTCAGCAAGGACTAGGAATAGCAAGTGTTGTGGTATACCTACCAATGTTGATTCAGTGTGCCTCAAACCTGTTCATAGAATCATAGAACGTTAGGGGTTGGAAGGAACCTAGAAAGATCATCTAGTCCAACCCCTGTGCCAGAGCAGCATCACCTACACGAGGTCACATAGAAATGTGTCTCGGTGGGTCTTGAATATCTCCAGAGGAGACTCCACAGCCCTCCTAGGCAGCCTATTCCAGTGCTCCGTCACTCTTACGGTAAAAGAGTTTTTCCTCATGTTAATACCAAACCTCCTGTGGTCCAGCTTGCTCCCATTCCCTCTTGTCTTAGCATTGGATCAAATTGAGAAGGGCCTGGCTCTTTCCTCCTGACATTCACCCTTAACATATTTGTAAACATTAATGAGGTCCCCTCAGTCTCCTCAGTCTCCTCTTCTCCAGGCTGAAGAGACCCAGCTCTCTCAGCCTGTCCTCATAGGGCAGGTGCTCCATTCTGTTAACAATCTTGGTGGCCCTGCGCTGGACTCTCTCCAGCAGCTCCGTATCCTTCTTGAGCTGAGGGGCCCAGAATTGGACACAGGATTCCAGGCGGGGCCTCACCAGGGCAGAGTAGAGGGGGAGAATAACCTCTCTCAATCTGCTGGCCACACTTCTCTTAATGCATCCCATTCCACCTGCTTATCATTGCCCCCTAAGGAGAGCTCAATACATTCCAAATGCTCTCTCACACAGAGAGCAACTCCACTTCCTCGCCCTGCCAGCCTATCTTTCCTAAAAAGGACATAGCCATCCATGACAATGTTCCAGACATGTGAGCTGTCCCACCATGTCTTCAGTGATTACAATGAGATCATGGTCCTGAGATCACACACAGATCTCTAGCTCATCCTGTTTGTTCCCCATACTGCATGCATTAGTGTACAGGCATTTGAGCGAGTAACCACTGCTAGAGCACCACCTGTCCAGCACAACCCCTGAGGTAACAGCAGAGGTGGCACAACATCCCACGAATGTCACAGGCTTGTTTCCTATGAGACAGTTTTTCCCCCCTCCCCCCTTCAAATCTAGTTTAAAGTACGGTTAATGACCCCAGCCAACTGCCATTATAAAATCCTTCTCCCCCTTTGAGACAGATGCACGCCATCTGCTGCCAGTAGGCCTGACATCCTATAAGTTGACCCATGGTCGAAAAACCCAAAGTCCTGCTGATGGCACCAGGCGTGAAGCCAAAGAATTGATCTGATGGGCCCTTCTCAGCCTTTCTGGGTTGGCCCCTGCAACAGAGGGGATAGAAGAAAAAACTATATGTGCTCGCACTCCCTTGATCAGTTGACTCAAGGCCCTAAAACTCTCTCAACAGTCTTCAATTTTCTTTTTTCAAGATATCATTACCCACCTGAAAAGTCAAAAATGGATTATAATCTGTAGGTAGTAGGAGGGAAGGAAGCTTTCTTACCACATCCTTAACTCGGGCCCCAGGGAGACAGCAAACTTCCCTTTGAAGTAGGTCAGGTCTGCATATAGGGCCTTCTGTGCCCTTCAGGAGGGAGCCACCTATAACAATGACTCTTCTCTTTTTTTTGATAGATGTTTGAATGCTGACCTTGAGCTTCCTTAATCTTGGGAATGCCTCCAAGCCAGCAGGGCATCGTACATATTCTGCAAGGGCACCTGGAAAGTTGGGGGTGTAACCGAGGCACCATACCTGCCACGCCAAGCAGGAACTTGTTGCCATTGCTTACTGCCAAGGGAATGTGGGGAGGTGAGCAGGGAAGAAGTTTGCTTGCTGCCTTGACCATGTACTTTTTGGTTTATGTAGGGCAGATGTGTATCCCAATGAACTCGTTTCAGGGATGGTCCAGGGGTCTCCCATTCCTGTGTAATTTGTGGCAGGTGATGCTGTTCCTGTTTCAGTTTCAGGGATGTCAGAGCCTGGCTGCACCAGTCAATTTCATCCTCAGCCTCTCTGATGCTCGCAAGTCTTTCCACTTCAGCTTGCAGTTTTTTAACCTTAGCTTGCAGCTGTGCTGCTCGGGTGAACAAATTACCTACCTGCTCACACCATAAATAGTCCCCTGCTACCAGGGAGAGACTGAGACACTCGCTACAGCCTGCTACGTGGACCATCTCATCCCTCCTTGATGGCTCTGTCTGGGTTGCCACTTCCAGACGAGCTAAAGCTTTTTTCCTAGTAATAACCATTGCTAGGTATTACCAAGGCAAGTGCCAACTGCTTCTGTAGCTCACCTATAAATAACCTTAAAAGGGGAGAGCATCCTCCCGTGTGCCCTCCCTTCATGTAATGCCTTCAGAAGCTGCTCCATACCTGTTTGCTCTGTTTCTGTTCACTCACACTCCCTAAGCCTTGTTATTATGGGAGAGCCACCCAGCTGACTTCACTTGAGCAGTGAGCTCAGCTCTGCCTGTGCTTCGCCCCAGTTGGTTAGCCTGAAAGCTGTGCCCCAAAGGACTGGACAGAGTGGACCCAGAACATGCAGTCCCTGAGCTGGGACTTGAATTGCAGTGAGACCTTAAAGAGGCACCTCGAGGTTTACCTTGCGAGTAGGTCAGGGCCTCTCCATACCAATTCACCACAGCGAGGTTCTTCCTCATAGCTTTTATTTTTTGATGTTTCTATTGTACTAGAGCATCTTGCTTATTTGGAAAGACATGAAGGACAGATTGAATTTTCTAGAAGATTAACTAATACAGAAGAGACCAGGTTCTGCATTCCATTCTTATCCTTAATCACTAAGGTTTACATCCTTCCTCTCACTCCCATAAATCCTATAGCTTTATATTTATGGCTCTTTGATGGGAATGGGAAGATACTGCCGCAATCGTACCTCAAGAATCAAGAAGAGAGATTGATTTTCTCTTATTATAATGTTTTAATAGAAATAGCAGTATCAAGATGGTGAGAACATAGGACTCAAACAGATCTAAAATGAGATCACTACAGGTGTTTGAGCTACATGGGAACTTGTTGACAGATGGCTTATAATAGTGTCTTCTGACACCTAAGTTGTGGAGCACACTCCTAAGAAGTTTTCAAAATGCTACTCAAAACAACAGAATAAGAGCCTAAAATAGTATTGGTGCACTGAATTTGTGTGTGAGAGTATCATAAAAGTTTAAGTCAACTTAAACGGGGCACGAATTAAAACAATGGTTATAATTAATGGTTTTAATGGTTTTAAGTTGGAGAAGAGTAGATTTAGACTGGATATTAGGAAAAAGTTCCTCACCACGAGGGTGGTGGAACACTGAAACAGGTTGCCCAGGGAGGTGGTTGAGGCCCCATCCCTGGAGGCATTCGACGTGAGGCTTGACAGGGCTCTGGGCAACCTGATCTAGTTAGGGATGTCCCTGCCCACTGCAGGGGGGTTGAACTAGATGACCTCCAGAGGTCCTTTCCAACCCAAACCATTCTATGATTCTATTTTCGAGATGTCCAAATTTTGATGAGATTTTGAGAATTCAAAATTGTCTTAAGCAAATGAAGTGGGCAATGCCCTCTTCAAAAACATAATTAGCACAGAATTATAAAGTAGACCTAGCCCAAGTGAGGGCAAGTTAGTAAATACAAAATGTATGGACATCAGTGTAAACTCGTTCAAGTGCATTGGATTCCAACTCCAAATGGAGCTTCAAAGCTGCCTTACATAGAACTATGATTCTGCTTAACTTGAGCTGGATGTCTGGAGGTCACCTGGTCCAACTCTGTGCTTAATGGTGGGCCAGTTAACTCAGATTACTTAGGGACTTGTCCAGTCAAGTTTTGCATATCTCCAAAGGATGGAGATTCCACAAGCTCTCTGGGAAACCTGTTCCAACATTTGAAGGGTCTCATTATGAAAAGACTTTTCTTTACAACTAGTCAGAGCTTTCTGTGTTCTGAATAGTGTTGATTGTCTCTCGTCCTATGACTGTGAATCTTTTAGAATAATCTTACTTGGTCTTCTGCACACTCTCCGTATTAGGTAGTTACAGATAACAAGATCTCTCTGTCTTCTTTTAAAGCTGAACAAACTAGTTTTCTCAGCTGCTTCTTGTACATTACATGTTCCAGATCCCTATTTTGCTGGAGGTCCTTCACTGTAAGGTCATAATGCTGACTTACTTAATTTTGTTGTTCATGAGAATCATTAGCTCTTTTCAGCAGTAGAACGTACTGTTGCAGGGGGTTTAGCCTATCCTAGATGCTGAACTTGTCATCTGTATTTTATTGAACTTGATGTGGGTCCTGTTCATACATTTATCCAAACTATTGAGTTGCAGTCCTATCCTCTAACAAATTAACTGGTCTTCCCAATTTTATGTATGAACTTCCTGAGACTGCATCATCCAGGTTGTTAGTAACAATAATAAACCTCACACTTATTTCTGATGGTCACCACTTCTAACAGGCCAATGGTTTCACTTTGTATTGCTGCTTACAACCCTCTGAGTGCATGCATCTTATTACCCCTTTACTGAATGCACAACTAACCAACTTGGATATTAGGATACCATGAAAGCCTTACTAAAGGTATAGTATACAGCATCTCCTATGATCTTCCGTTCCATTTAGCCTGTCATTTCATCACAGAAGACTTCTAGTGTGGTCAGACATAATTCATTCTTGGTAAACCCATGCTGGCTTTCCCAATAATCATCATATCTTTCAGGTGGCTGCAAATAGCTTCTGGGTAAATTGCTTTATTATCTACCCAGGCACTAAGGTCAAGCTTACCAGCCTGTGGCTTCTTCAGTCCTCCTTGCCCTTCTTGAAGGTACGTGTGACATCTGCCTTTTGACATACTTCCTCATGACTATCAACATGACCTTTACAAAAGATTATCCTTTTAATAAAGCTTTATAATAAAAAAATGCCCTCTAACATTATTGCCCAGGTTCCTTATCACCTTTGGAAGCACACCGTCCTGTCCCATGCACTTCTGTGTATAGAATAGGATTAGATTCTCCCTGCCTTTCTCCACAGCAGAGAAATAGCTTCTGCTCATCTACTAGTAGTATAAGGGTCCCAAGAGACCTGGGGTCATACCTTTTTAGTCAGGGATGGAGGACACAGGAAGGGGAGAGAGAAGGTAAAAATCAAGTGGTGAGAGGAATTTCAGTCCCTTGGTCTTTTCCCTGTCCTTCATCACTGCCTCACCTGCGCCACTAAACAGTAGTGCCTCATTTTCCTTACACTTCCTTTTGCTGCTGAACTAATGCAGAAACTCTTAATACCTTCAACATTTCTCCTTAGTTTCAAGTTCAGCTAAGCTTTGGCTTTCCTAGCTTTATTCCTGCATGCTCAGGCAAAATTTTTGTGTTCTTCCTAGGTAGCCCGTTAGCAATTCCACCTTCTGTGTCTTCCTTTTCTTGAGTGATTGTATCATTCTTGATCCTTCAGTGAATGCATAACAGCATTAGAATGCAAATGCTTCTTAAACTTTCACATGTGCAACAATAGAATTAGTAATGCATTAAGGAGATCACACCAAAAGAAAGAATTTACTTCGCTTCATTTTGCATCTTAATTATTGATCAAATGTCTCTCCTTGAAATTTCACATTCTTACTAAATATAAATGATCCTGGTCCTTTATTCACTAAAATCAAGTTACAGGAATGAAACATTTACATAGATACAGAAACTAAGAAAGTATAAGGATAGAGTAAGAACAGGCAAAATGTTTTCAAGTGATTCATAATGAAGAAAAAGACTTCAGAGGCAGATTAATTTCTAAAGTAAAAAATTGAAAGTGCTGTGTCTGTTTTCTGTTGTTATTGTAATTATTTAGCACAGTAAAGCCCAGAGGCACATTATAGCAACTATTGTGTAAAAGCACATTTCTGTAAGATGAATCCAATAGCATGAAAGTACATTAGTGAAAAGGATGTTAAGGGACACATGCTCCATGACTGGTTATTTCTCCTTCACTTGTATCCTGGTTTTCTAGTGCTCAGTAATATAAAATATCTATAGCTCAAATACTGTTGTACTACTGCAAAAGATGGGGTTCTGACTTCAAGATCAAGGCTTCATTGCTGGGAGTTCTGTATGGACATTCAAATCTGGCTTTTTCTGAGAACATAGGGTAAAATTGATGTTTCTTACAGCTTTAAACCTATTTGCCATCAGCAAGTTTGCAGNTAGTGACCTTCCAGTACCTAAAAGGAACTTCCAAGAAGGCTGGAGAGGGCCTGCTTGCAAAGTCCTGGAGTGAAAGGACAAGGGGCAATGGTTTTAAATTGGAGAGGAGTAGATTTAAACTGGACATTAGGAAGAAATTCCTCACCGCAAGGGTGGTGGAAGACTGGAACAGGTTGCCCAGGGAGGTGGTTGGGGCCCCATCCCTGGAGGCATTCAAGGTGAGGCTTGCCAGGGCTCTGAGCAACCTGATCTACTTGGGGATGTCCCTGCCCATTGCGGGGGGGTTGGACTAGATGACCTCCAGAGGTCCCTTCCAACCCAAACCATTCTATGAAAAGCAGTTCCGTGCTCCCTCCTCCCCTTTCCACTGGCATTCACTAGACCCTTTCAATTGTACCAGATAAGTTAAACAACAAAAAACCCCAAACAAACAATGCCCCAAACATCAAAAAACCCACAGAATAATCAAAACAAAACAAAAAACCCCAAACAAAATAAACTCCAAACGATAATTCTGGGCTGCATCAGGAGAGGCATGACTAGCAGGTCTAGGGAAGTGATTCTGCCTCTCTACTCTACCCTCGTGAGGCCCCACCTGGAGTACTACATCCAGTTATGGGGTCCTCATCATAAAAAAAAAGATGTGGACCTATTGAAGAGGGTCCAGAGGAGGGCCACAAAGATGATCAAAGGACTAGAGCACCTCCCCTATGAGGACAGGCTGAGGGAGTTGGGGTTGTTCAGCCTGGAAAAGAGAAGGCTTCAAGGAGATCTTATAGCAGCCTTTCAGTACCTAAAGGGGGATTACAAGATAGAAGGGGAGAGACTTTTCAGGTGGTCTGATTGCAGTATGACAAGGAGGAATGGATATAAGCTGAAGGAGGGGAAATTTAGACTGGAGATTAGAAGGAAGTTCTTTACCTGGATGGTGGTTAGGCACTGGAACAGGTTGCCCAGAGAGGTTGTGGATGCCCCATCCCTGACAGTGTTCAAGGCTAGGCTGCATGTGGCCCTGGGCAACCTGGTCTAGTGTGTGGCATCCCTGCACATGGCAGGGGGGTTGGAACTAGATGATCTTTAAGGTCCCTTCCAACCTAGGCTATTCTAGGATTCCAAGAATAAAAAAGAACCCCTCCCCCCCACAGAAAAACATAAATACACCTACCAAAAAAAAAAAAAAATCCCAAAAAACCAAAACACAAAAAATCCCCAACCNAAAAATCCAAAAGAACCAAAACACAAAAAATCCCCAAGCCAGAAAAAGCCAACCAAACAAAAAACCCAACAAACCCAAAGAGAAAAGTTCTCCATCAGATTGACAAAACTGAAATGACTTAGTGCAGAAAAAGACAAACAGAGCCAGTTGAAAGAAAAGGAATTAAAACGTCCTTCTTTCAACGTATTTGGGCTCTGAGTTCAGCTCAAGCCGCATAATATAATTTCGCCCTTTGGTTAGATTTTAGAAAGTATTTAGGCAGCTGAAATAGGAGATATATGTGAAAAGCCTTAGGCTTGTGTGGGAGCTTAAGTTGCCTGACAACCAATGTTCTACTAGCCAGATAAATCAGAACTCAGAAAGTTAGAGTAGTAAATTGCCATCAGACGTCTTACATACACATGCACTTCCACTAAGCACTGGCCATAACACACAGGATTATATTGTCTCAAGACACCAAACACCCACATACCTCAAAGTATACTGCAAATTTGCTTTTCACATCTGTGCAGAAGATGTATAAGCAGGGTAAGAGATATGTTACACTCAGATTCTCCACAGATGAAACTTAGAGAATAACCTAAGCCTCTTCATTATATTTACTTTGCATTACTCTGGTAAAATGAGTTCAGATATCTTGAATAGAAATAAAACACAGCTGAAATTGAGGCTACATAGGCTCATATTCATAGTTGTCATAAAGCACAGAAGAAACAGAATGTGTGCACTACCAATACTAAGAACAAATAATAAAAAAATCACTTATGCATGAAGTTAATTGTAGAAAGAAAATTCCTAAGCATCTACCCTTTCAACAGCTAAAGAGATAGTTTCTTCTAAGTATTATTTTTCCTGCTTGTAAGACATCTGGAAGATGAATTTAAAAATTAGTTTTGTAGAAAAAAACTACCCACTAAACCTTATCTCATGCTTTGCTGAGGCAAGCCACAACTAAATATTATTTAGAAGGCCCAGAAAAAAAAGAATTAAGAGTGCTGTTAACTATACCATGTATATTATAACAAGAACTCCTGCATACACCTACAGCTTGAACATAGGGTTTGTGGTATCATTCTGTCATTTACGATGTCTGCAGATATCTGTAGGATCCCTGGTCAATAAAGTTCACCATTTCACTAAGACAGATAGAATCTGTACACAACCCCACTTCAGGCTGCTTTTGTAACATTATGGTAGCATATAACCTAGAAGCACTTGTATGTACGGCTAGGCTTCGCGAACGAAGATCCAGGGAGGGCTCCACCCACGCTCCTCATCAGCACCTTTTACAAGCGCGCTGATAAAAAGAGGATAGCAGATAGCACCCTCGAGCCTGTGCAATGGATTTTTTTTAGGTGAGACACAGCGTGTGCAGAGCTGGACCCACCCTTTAGTCCTAAGGTTCATCTGCCAGGGCCTAGCAAGCTTGGATGCTGGCAACCAAGTCCTTAGGACGGAGGTTTTATTAGAGTGTCCTTCTCTTAGATGGAAGGCCTTACAGGGCTAAACGAGCTCCATCTGCCCGGGTTTGCAATTAGGGTTGTTCTTCTCCTAGAAGGCTAATGAGCACATCCTACCCATACAAGGATTATGGGAACATGAGTATCACTCCCCACACTTTACCGTGGGCAATGAGTTTAATGCTCCCTCTTCTGTCAGCACAGTTATCACACCAGGGGCCACAGGAGACCCCAAGTGATTTTTAGACTGTGCCTGATCTAGAAGCACTACACCTCTGTTGAAGAACCTAATGGCTTTCCCTCAATAAAATAGCCTAGGCAACATTATCTGATAAAGAGAAATGTGAATGTAAACACTGTATATGAGTAGAACACTCAGACCTGTTTAAGATATACTTGCCAAAAAACCCCAACAAAACAACCAAAAAACCCCACTCATAACACCAAAGATGATGAACATCTGTTGGAATAAACAATAATCAGTGAATGGCCATGAAAATTTTGGATAAGAAAACCAATCAAACAAAAAAAAAAACCCCAACCAACCAAACAAAACCCCAACCAAACAAATAAAGATGAGTAATCTTGAAAAGAGATATGAAAGAGTCATGAAAATTTATGTAAGAAAAGAAAAGTGCATTTAAAATGATTTGGTGCTGCCAGACATCTCCCTGGCATATAACATCCTTTGCCCAGGCTGGACAGAATGTCCCCATGGGATACTGTGAGGAGTCTCCTCTACCTCCTAGTTTAGTAGTATATGGTCCATAGTAGATATGGACCAACACCTTTGGGGGCTTGGCCTTCTGGGGCTCCTCATCACTTGTGTGCGCACTAGCAAGTTGCAGGGAATGGGTTTCATGGGTACACATAAATCTGGAGCACCCACATCTCCAACAGAGTTGTGTTCTAGTAGGGTACCCCAGAGTACTGAGAGATGGGCTCTAGATATGACCACATGTCCTGTGGCACACAGGAGGAGTGCATGGGACTGTGAATGTGTACCTGTCGTTAGGAATTTGGGTGATTTGATAAGGAAGAGTTCACAAATTTGTGGTCATCTATTAACATTTTTAAGTGCCTAGCTATTGACATGTCTGTTGTATTGACGACATTGTTCCTCAATGTACAGCTCCTTGATTGCTAGTTAATCATGTATTGTTAAAAAACCAAAACCAAACCAATAAACTGCTCTTATTCTTACTTTTTCCCATGTGTTATTATTTCTTGGAGTAAATTTTGTCTGAATAAGCTGGCTTTGAAGAAGCAGTGCAATATATATATATATATGTCAGGGTTGTTTGTTTTTTTTAAGTTTTCTAAGAGTACTAGGAATATGACCTTGCCATTACATAAAGGGACTGACAAATTAGTGTTACACTTGCTTACATCTCTTAATTTAGACTAATATCAGTAAGGTTATACCAGTGAGCCAAGAAAAGAAAAACAAAAAAACCACCAACCCAAAACAATAAAACACAAACATCACAACTGACATTTTTATTTAGACTACAGGTTTACAGTCATTTCTCTGGCTAAGAAACAATA
Source organism: Bucco capensis (assembly GCA_013396975.1). Taxonomy (NCBI): domain Eukaryota; kingdom Metazoa; phylum Chordata; class Aves; order Piciformes; family Bucconidae; genus Bucco; species Bucco capensis. Next base: position 44,105 of record VWZO01013346.1, on the reverse strand, counting down.
CCTATCTAAAATTAGAAGCTGAAAGCATACTTACTACCAGTAAGCTAGCTGCAGTTTCTGTAGTGTTCTCAAAGCTAATACATCTTAAGTATTAATTACTAAGAATAAGAAGCAATTGGCTAATCTAGACTCCAGTGAATTGAGACATTTGTATAAAACTATAAGACACCATTGCTAAGTCATCCCTGGAGGTATCTAACTGCCTACACTTTAACAGCAACTTCCTAGGTTATGATGAGAACCAATTATCTTTCAGGAGCTTAATCTCCATTTATTAGCTGACTAATTCTCTGTTATCTCCTCATAATGTACTGTTGTAAACCAGTCATACTTGTGCTGTTGCACTTCTACCTTTAACAACTCTGCTTTTAAAACCTGTCAGAACTCTCATTATGCAGTTTACTCACAACAATTTGGCTAATTTGTTAATGGGATTGTGGTCATCTGGGTTCACTAAATTAAAACCTTCTGTACTCAAGGTCACATGCCACCTACCTTTAGAGAACTTTAAAGTAAATATATACATGCATACACAGACACACACACACTCAATTACATGTACATGCACACACATATATAGAACTTTTTTAAAGCTAACTTATTCAGTCAAGATAGCTAATTCCATATAAAATCAGGAAAAAAAACACACTGTATTTAATCTAATAAATGTTTAAATAGGCTTTTTGCACTAGAAGCCTTCTGTAGGTGTTCAGAGGTTGATTGCCCATTTCGTATAACTTTGTGAGTATTATGCTTTTTTAGATAAATAATTTTCTAAAAGGCCAGAAAGGCTGTTACTCGAGCTCCATTTCAGCATGTGGAGGAATGCCAATTTGCAAAACTGATTTTCTGAATCAGATCTTCTGTTTGAGCACTGGTAATTTAGTTGGGTTTTCCCTAAAGACATTGGCATGAAACTATTGAAAGAATAGTTGGTTAGAAAGTATTTCTGAGCTTCCACATGTTGTTAGGAGTCAATGATTTGAATATACTCTAGCTAGCTTTCTGCTAGCAGATATGCATCATGACCATGGAGAGGTAAATTTTAATTGTTTGTACCTGTGGTCTACCAGTATTCTTGAATTCAAATTCAAACCTGTCTGCACAGATGGTCAGTTACTTAAAAATTCACACTAGGGAAACATTATCTAAGATCAAGGAATGGAACTTGTTATTCTTGCTTAATTCTCTGCTTTACTCACTGAAACACTCTCATTCTGACTCATCACTGCTTAAGTTTGTTGATAAAAGTTTGATTTATTTTTGCTGCTCACTTGTTCAATGCAAGAGCTCTCCTCCCTAGAGTTTTTTGTATACCCATTAGCCAACTGTAACAGTCATTACAGGTAGTAATTTAATAATAATTGTCTTTTTGTAGCAGTAAGGGATCCAGAAGCCTCATCTGTACATGAATAGCAGGAAGCACAAGGAAGCAGTTGCTGCTCCTGTCTTTTGCTCAGTGATTTGTCATACAGCACAAACAAAAAGAGGAAAATCAAACAAGCATTCTGAAACAAACCTACAGTCACATACAAAAAGACATTTCTATTGAGAGCTCTTTTACTATATGAATAAGCTATTTCCATAAGCTTAAAAACATTCTGAAATAGCAAAGATATACATTTACTGGTAATAAAACTTCAGGAAAGTTGAGTAATTTTAAGGGAGGGTTTCTTACTCTTTTTTAAAATGCTTAAGTACCTCAGTTAATTTAAGAAATTGTTCTGATTAGAACTGATGTGGATGATCTTTAACATACTTGGGATGCTTTGTTTGACAACTTCAAGCTTTTGAGCAACATTTAGGAATATGCTTTCAAGAAACACCTGTAAAATGTTTAAGGAGATTGCTGACACAGCTGAAAAAATTGTTATAGTAAAAATCGATTTTCATTTATGCAGTTTAAATATGACAGACTGAGTCAATAGAAGAATTTACCCCATGAGACACAACAAGCTGGATTTTAATAGGGAAATAGAAATTCTTTGGAACAGGCTTTCCATATATCAAATAGGATCGTTATAGTAGCTTTCATTTCCTTCAAGGCAAGTGCTAAGGCACACTCCCATCTATTAAAGCAGACATCCAATAAGTAGCACCTCTGTGTATTGCATTTTAAACACCATTTCCCTCCACCTATCCAGTCATAAAACAGTTCTACAGTAAGGTGTCTGACTTGCTCCATTTAAACTTCCAGAACTGAATATTCATCAGGAGAGATAATAGTCATTCTTTCTTCACTTAACTGTCCTGCCAACTTGAACTGTGTTAACCTCCTGTCTCCTTTTACATACAGAATAGAATGAAAAAAAAGATTTATTTTGGAAAAACAAAAACCAAAACCAACAAAAAACCCCAAACAAACAAAAATCAAAACACATCACTAACCAAAAACCATAGGAAAATCCTTCCTGGAATCTCTTATAATGTGATGAGCATGATAACTCTTTTACAAACTGACAAATGTCTATTAATACTGCCATTGAGGATCAAATAGAATTACAGATACTAGTTCCTGTGGAAGCATTCAGATGAGTGATTCCTTAAATATTTCCCTCTGATTCTGTGATAAAGAGCACCTGTCAGGACCAACTTGACTGGGCACCAAAACACAGTCAGAAGAAAAGTCCTTTCCTGCATTCTAGTACCAATTTCAACATCTACACCTCTGTATACTTATTAGTAGGACTTAACACAGGCAAGTACAATGTTAATACAGTTGTATTCTGTTTGTTACTACAAATAATTAAATAAATCAACCAAGTAATTCAGATAATGCCATTTTTTCTCTGGGGTTACTGAGCATAGAACTTACATAAACAACTTTAACACATATAACCATTCAGTACTAGTAAAAGAAAATTCTTTTTTGCTGGTGTCTGGCTTTGCTTTTGGGATTTAACCATTGCACTACAGAATTTGAACTGAGCTTCATGACCCTAGGAATTTTATACTTCTTTTACTTTTAAAAACAATGACTTCAAAAGAAGGAAAGAAAATCCCCTTATTTGCTCTGTGTCCTAAATAAGATATGAAATCGGGTTTCATCCTCTTTTTCTGAGGATAGCACAAAACTCTGACTTGTTTCTATGGCAAAGGCACCCACAAAACAGACAGCAATAGCTACCTAAAATGAAGGTTTATTGTAGCCAAAATAGCTCAGCATTCCTTCTAACAACATTTAATTACAACTTTGGATGTCAGTCAGGAATATACCAGTACACAACTAAAAATTAAGCCTTAGGGAATATTCTTTCTAGAAAGATAAACAACAATGTGCAGTCACTCACAAAGGAGAAAACCTCCCACTCAAGGGTACCCAAAACACACACTCACCAAAGTGGATGTGAGTGCCCTCTGAATCTGTGAAAGTATCCTTAGACAGTGTTCCAGTCTTAAGGGGAGGGTGTAGGCTGCAAGGGACACTGCTTAATCAACCACAAGGCCCCAACCTCATTACCTCTGGAAAGCCCTGGCTCCCTGCTCAGGTGCCTGGCAGGCTTCTGTGTTTCTATCTGGGTTTTGCCCTGTCAAAGTGGTTTGCACTTGCCACCGTTTCCTTAGCATGTGTTCAAACCAGTGGATTACTGGATAACAGCTAAGCAGACAAACACAGAACAGAAGCCAATAGCTCTTGATAAGTTAAAAAAAAAAAAATTAATTTATACTAGGCATGATTTTTGCTGAAACATGCAAAAGGAGAACAGAAAACTACTTAAGAGCTCTAAGGTTAACCCAGAAATTTGGTTTGCTTTGTGGAGTTTTTGGTGTTTGTTTGGTGGTTTTTTTTTTGCTTGTTTCATTTTTTTTTCTTTTATTTTTTTTTTGTGGGGGATGCAAAAAGGAGAAGATAAATCAGTTTTGAGCAGTTAGATGCCAGCTTTCTCCTTGCTTTAGTAAAAAAGTATATTCTGAGAGACAATAAAAGCATACAGTATTTAAGATTATTTCAGGAAAAACTGGAGAAAAATACCTAATTTGCTCTAAATAAAAGAAAAAAACTATATTTTACTTTCAATGAGCTATTTAGATATTTTTAATTAGGAAAACCTCTGTGGGTATCTAAATGATACACTTGAATGCATGTGAAATTATGACACCAAACCATGCATGGATCCCATAGGATCAGGACTTTACATTTTTGTTATTTGGCTTTACCATTAAAATGTGCATTGGTGTGTAGTAACCAAAATATATCTTAATAGAAATAATAAGGAAAACTTGCCTGATTTAATATGAACATACAGAGTAGAGGAAAAATTAAAATTTGATTTGATTATACAGACCTTTCAGACTGAAATAAAGTTTCTTTTCTCACTAGGAGCAAAAGAAATAAAAAACAAAATCACAGATAATGACTGAAAGGAAAAAATAATTAAATAAATAGCTGAAGATGTATTTTTTTTGCAATTATCTTCTAATGATATTTAAACAGCATAGTCATTTGCCATTTACTGGGCTGGTTTTTTTAAATCTGTAATAGCAAAGCAAAAGGGTAGGTTGCAAGAAACAGAACAAAAGACAAGAACTTGACATGTAATTTTTGTTGGCATGAGACATACTAGATTTGATAATGTTTATTAAACAGGGAAAAACTTGACATCACTACCAATGATGGGAAAGAATGCAAACATTTAAGCTCATGGCACAGCACTGAAAAAAGACACTAGAAGAATTTACATAGTTAGCTTAACCTGATAATCATAATCTTGTAGAGATCTCATAATCTCCCAGCAAAGACACTGATCTGAATTCATTGAGAATGAGAGCAAGGCTGAACCCTGGATTCCCATTTGCTGAAAGAATGCTTTATCCTCTTGTTGGGGGTTACCCCCTGTGGACAGCTAAGCACCACACAGCCACTCACTCAATTCTCCTCTGCGATGGGAATGAGGAAAGAGGAAAGGAAAAATAAAAGCAAGAAAACTTGTGCATCAAGACAAAAGAATTTTAATAAGTGAAAAGTAAGTGGAAAAGGGAAGAAAACAAAACAAGTGACATAAAGGTGATAGCTCCCCATGTTCCATGGGTAGACTGATGCCCAGCCAGCTTCTGAGCAAGCAATGACTAACCCTCCTAAAAGTTCCTTTATTCCCAAGCATGTTTTAGTACGGTACAGAATATCTCTTTGTTTAATTTAGGTCATCTACCTGGTTCTATCCCCTCCCAATCTATTATGCACCCCTGATGGATTCACTGGGGGGACAGAGAGAGAAAGAGAGATGGCCTTGAGTCTGTGCAAACACTGTTCAGCAAAAGCTGAAGCATTAATGTGTTATCGATATTGTTTTGGTCAAAAATCTAAAACAGCCTCATATGATCTGCTATAAAGAAAATGAACTCTACTCAGGCCAAAACTGATATGCATTCAAAATATTTCATAAAAAAATAAGTGGTAGCAGGCTTGCTTTTCTCCTTGCCCAAGTTTAAAAGTAAGGACACTTAAATCCTTTAAGTAAATAGATGTAAACACAAAACACCCATCCTCTTGATAAAATCCAGTTTACAAAACTAGGTGGAAAAAATGGCAGAACCTTCCTGTTATCCTGATTCAGTTGCCTAAGGATACTTATTTTATCTCATTGAAGAACCTAACAACCTGAGACAGAATTTTAGGCAAGGCGATGCCTGAAAGATAAGGGTTATGAAAATTGACCTATACATGATTGCATACCATACTGAATATATCCCCTTCTATTAATTTTATTGCAGTAATGAGCTAGCACTGATATTAAAAAACACAAAAATATATAATGACATACTGATGTTCAATCAGGACCAAATTTCCTTTGCATGACCTCACATTAACATCATGCTTGTGATGACCTTAGCATGAAAAGCAAAAGATTCTGCTTCTTTAACGTGATTGAGTAAATCTATTATTATTGTTTCTTTTCCCTTTTAATTGGCAAAATCGTCATTGCTAAATTCAGGATGGCAAGGAAGTAATTTGTTTCAGTGTTGAGAGAACAATTTCATTGCATTCTTTTTAATTAAACAGTAGTCATTACTGTTTTGCTTAAAAGCTTTCATAACTGAGATTATTATGGTGAAAAGGAACACATTACTAAGACTTCTTACTCAGTGATTCTTTAAAGAGAGCTCATGTAACATCAGGGGATATCTTCAGTGGTTTTTATACAGTTCATAGGCATGCCTATATATTTGCTTCTTTTTCAAATTCTTTATTTAAATAATCTGTTCAATACATGGCATAGATGACTGAGGATTGTGGATTTTGGTTGGACTGGAGAAGGAGTGTTATTTATTTTTCAAATTTTCAGTTTTCTTGAAATCTAGAGGCTTTACAAAAAGTACATAAAAGTATCTAAATGATTTTGAGGTCATGTTCACAGCTGCTATAGTTTGGTTGATATTTGTCATCTATAAAATTAAAGCACGGGTGAGAAAATTTTGTCTCTTAAAAAGAATCTGAATAGCCTTTAACTCTGACAAAACCAATACTATCTCTGCTGCTGATGAACAGATAATGTGCAAATCTGTGGCAGTGAGGAGTGTAAAATGCAAGGAAAAGAAGTAGAAGGCTAAAGTAGAAATTGTTAGTAGCTGCCAAATCTGATAGCCCAATAAAAACATAGAGTCATGATGGGTGATAAAGACTTCTAAGACCATAAAGTCCAACCATCCACCCAACACTACCATGCTCACCACTAAACCATGTCCCCGAGTACCACATCTACACTTTTTTTCAATGCTTCCAGGGATGGTGATTCGAGTACTTTTCCAACACCTGATAACCCTCTTGGTGAATAAATTGTTCTGAATATATAATTTTAACTTCCCCTGGTGCAACTTGAAGCCATTTCTTCTAGTCCTATATCTAGGTTGATATATGTATCAATCTGCTTGAGGGGAGGGAGGCTCTGCAGAGGGATGTAGACAAGCTCGATCTATGGGCAAAGGTCAATTGTATGAGTATCAAAAGGTCAAATGTCAGGTCCTGCGTTTTGGTCACAACAACCCCCAGCAGTGCTACCGGCTTGGGGAGGAGTGGCTGGAGAGCTGCCCAGCAGAGAAGGACCTGGGGATATTGATTGACAGCTGGCTGAACATGAGCCAGTAGTGTGCCCAGGTGGCCAAGAAGGCCAACAGCATCCTGGCTTGTATCAGGAATAGTGTGGCCAGCAGGAACAGGGAGGTGATTTTGCCCCTGTACTTGGCACTGGTGAGGCCACACCTTGAATACTGTATGCAATTTTGGGCACCACAGTATAGGAAGGACATGGAGATGCTGGAGAGGATGCAGAGAAGGACAACTAGGCTGATCAGGGGTCTGGAGAACAGGCCTTATGAGGAGAGGCTCAGGGAGCTGGGGCGGTTTAGCCTAGAGAAGAGGAGGCTGAGGGGAGACCTTATTGCTCTCTTCAACTATCTGAAAGTAGGTTGTAGAGGGGCATGTGTTGGCCTCTTCTCCATTGTGACTAGCAGTAGGACTAGAGGGAATGGGTTCAAGTTGTACCACGGCAGGTTTAGATTAGATATTAGGAAAAATTTCTTCACTGAAAGAGTGGTGCAGTGTTGGAACAGGCTGCCCAGGGAGGTGGTGGATTCACCATCCCTGGAGGTTTTCAAGAAACGGGTAGATGTGGCACTTTGGGGGATGGTTTAGGGATAGCAGTAGTGTAGGGCTATTGATTGTACTTGATGATCTTGAACGTCCTTTCCAACCATGATGATTCTACGATCTTCTAACTTGGGAGAAGAGACTGACCCCCACCTCACTATAACCTTCTTTCAGGTAATTGTAGAGAGCAAGAAGGTCCCTCTTGAGCCTTCTCTTCTCCAGACTAAACAACCACAGTTCCCTCAACCATTCTTCATAAGACTTGTGCTCTAGAGCCTTCATCAGCTTCGTTGACCTTCTTTGGACATGCCCCAGCAGCTCAATGACATTTTTGTAGTGATGAGCCCAAAACTGAACACAGTATTCGAGATGCAGCCTCACCAGTGCCAAGTACAGGGGGACAACCACCTCCTTAGTCCTGTTTACAAGCCATGATCCTTTTGGCCTTTTTGGCCACCTGGGCACACTGCTGGTTTATGTTCAGCCAGCTGCCAACCAGCACCCCGAGGTCCTTTTCTGCCAGGCTGCTTTCCAGCCACTCTGCTCTAAGCCTGTATCATTGCATGGGGTTGTTTTAGCCAAAGTGCAGAATCTGGCACTTGGCCTTGTTGAACCTCAGCCCATTGATCCAGCCTGTCCAGACCTCTCTGTAGAGCCTTCCTACCCTCTGCTGATCAACACTCCTGCCCAGTTTGGTGCCATCTGCAAATTTATTGAGGGTGCACTCAATAACCTCATCCAAATCATTGATAAAGATATTAAACAGGACTGGCCTCAATACTGGCCCCCTGGGGAACACCAGAAACTTCACAACTGAAAGAAGATACTGCAATTATAGTAACAAATGGGGCTCAAAGAAGCATCTGTGCTTGCTAAAGGAGGAAGACTGTCAGTGGCACGTGATGTTTCCTTATGGAAGTATTCTAAATACGTAGATTAACGCCAGAATAATTGGAAATACATTAACAATTTCTGTAAGAATGTCTTTCTGTTTAGTTATATTGGGAAAGATGGAGACAAAACACTAGAATGTCACCTTCTACATCTTAAACCAGTTGAAGAACTAGTGTTCATTCTGTTCAAAGAGTCTCCTAACTGGGCAAACTTTGGAATTCCCAGTATGGCTTGTTTCTGTCATTTACAAATGAAAAGCTTTTTCAAATCTTGCTCAATTCTGTCATGCTGAATAGTCTGGCTGTCACTCTTGGCCTGGAATGACATTGTTGAAAGCAAATCTGTGTCTCTGACCTTACCAGTGAGGTTGAATATGCCACGGAATGTCATCCCAGGGGACACCATTTAGAAGTTCTCTGAGTGACTTGTCACTGACACACTCAGAATGAGACAGTGATGATAAATTGTCAGAATTAATGAATGTTGAAATGTGTTCCAAGAGACATTTTGCACTGAGAGCTGCAAAGAGGGTTAACAGATAAGCAAGCCAATTAACACTACTGCAGGCATGTAATAATAAAAAAATAGTTTTGGAAAGGAGATGGAAAGCTTTTGCCTTTCCATTTGGAAAGCTCATTCCCAGCATTTAGCAACTCCAGTGAAAGACTCTGAACACTCAGTTGTTATGAAAATCAGGCCATTAGTGTACATGGCTAAAAAAATTTTAGGAATATAATCGGAAGTATCTATTTTGGGTTTCTAAGTTTCTCTTTCATGTTAAATCAAAAACCATTTTACTAAAAAAGCGTATTGCTAAATAGGGGCTTTTTTGGGGAGCATTCCATGAGTAAGACAATTAGGAGGTACAGTATTACCAACTGTTATTAATTATCAATATTAATTAATACTTATCAGTGTATGCTTTTACTGTACAAAATGTGACAACTTAGTAGGAGTAGGAGAAACCTAATAAATACGAACCTTGGCCATACTGCTTTTTATTCTCCCCTGTTCTTTTATTGTTATTAATAACTTCACAGAATATTTTAAGTTTTGAATAAGAAAATTTTGAAACAGGAAGTATACTGCATGCAAATAATTCAGTATTAAAATCTGAGGGAGAATCTAGAGAGAGACCAGAACACAGAGACCTTCATCTGTGACAATTCAGAGAAGAGATTAAGAGGTATCATAAAACAAAAGTAAGTCTAATTGCATAAGGTCTTGAAGAAGATGAAGATCTTATACCTAAAGCACTGTGGAAGAGGACATCAGTACCTGGTCTCTTCGTTTATGTGCAACAGAAGAAATTAGAGATGACAACGATAATTTTAGCAGCTGTGATTTGAATAAAGAGCTAAGATTAGCATCAAAGAGGCTAAAGGAGAAGTTGCAGTAATCAAGGTAAAAGTTAATCTGACACTCATGTAAGTAGCAATGATATATGGAATTAAATATCTCAGTAATTTTTTTTCAGCATTTATTGTAGATTATCCTTAAAAACATTTATTCACTGCCATTACTTCACTTATGATTCTTGGGACTATTGAAGAAAGGCATTAATGTTAATCAACATATAATTGATTTAGTTTATATTCTGAAGGGGATATGAGCACCAGTAGAAGAATTTGCCAAATTTAATGCCAGTGCAGTATTTCCATATGAAAAAATGACTATGTGGTTACAGTACATGTTAATCTACAAGTACCAGCTTGATATCACTTACATAAGTACCATATCTATCAATGAAGGTATCAGCTTAAATTTCTGCTAACACAAAGTTGCTTACTCACTTAAGTTCACCTAACTTTGGCTTTTTGTTTGTTTGTTTGTTTTTATCTATGCTGAAGAAATGTTCACTGCATTTTATTGAATAACGTTTATTTCAGTCAAAGAATCACTGACTGGAGTCACAGCATTTTTCTATCACTGACATGCAGAAAGTGCACTGTGATAACACACTGACCTACAGTGACTGAAAGACAGTGGCAAGAGGAGTGACTATTCTCACATTTGTGCACTGCAGCTGAGCTCTGTACCTCTGTCGAGCAGTCCTGTATGACTGGAAGAGGCCTGACTAAAATGCCTATTTTGCTAAAGACTTTCTGACCAAGGTAACACTGCTGCCTAACAGTAGTTTTAACATAGTTACACAATGAACACAATTATTATTGCTAATGCATTTCTAATACACTCATTACTTACAAAATCTTTCTTTGTGTTCAGTGTGTCACAAATACTAAAATATGGTTTTCCTTTTCAAAGACCTACATTTACTTGCACTAAATTAGATAAGGCTCAGGTTTGATACCAGCTGATAGAACATAAGTAAAAATGTCTTCTTATAGAATGCTTTTACTACAGTTTTCTTTTTTTGGGAGTAGTACATTTAAAGCCCGAGACCTGAGGCAATATCATCAAATATTTTACAGACAGCATGATACTAACATGGATGAAAAAGCATGCTTGTACAAGTATAGAATGTCTTTGTAACATGCAGCTCAAAACAGAACTAATGTAGCTTTGTAATGGTGCCTGTAAAGCCTCTTCACTTATGAACAAAGCTATGTGAGTCAGGCATCATATTTCTTGCCCCTCTTAACTGCCTAAAGCTATAAACAGGCACCTTTGCAGGTGCTGACATAGCAGTAGCACTTATCTGTCCCCTTTTCCCTGGCTGGAGTTTACTCCCTTCCATAGCACAGCTATAAAGTGTTTCTGGCAAATTCTGTGTAACCCTCACCCGGACGAAAGCCAGTCAAGCTTCCAAATGAACCAAAAAACCACACCAGGCTGCTTATAAGAGACTAGCACAGAATCTGGTACCAACAGGCTAACAACTGAGCTTAAACAGCATGTATGTACATCTCAGCTAGCTTGTCTTAGAAGTAGTCTTGAGACATCCACAACTTGGTTTGAAGTTCAGAATGGCATAGAGACCAGCATAAAGACGACTAGGAAAAACAACCATCAGCACAGCTAGAAGTGAAAGATGGTATCTGTCCTTAGCATCAAGCCAACTATTTAAATTGCTTGTGCTTACCTGTGTGGTTTTGCCCAAAGAGGATGAGGAATCAATCACAGGAACAGCTCTGCTGGAGGTTCCTGCCCTCCCATTTCTGCTGGCAAATGGTAATAATGAGCAGCTGGAGGGCATAACTCTAAGGGGGGTGTCTTACATCTGCATACCAATTGTAGCATGAAGTCTGTCTAAAATCTGTTTGACTGATATAACTATGCTAGCTCTAGCTTGTAATAGAGGTCTAGGTTAATTAAAGTTGCTTTCTAAGTTGCTCTGTATATAAATCCTTAAATTTCTGTAATTGAATCTGTATTTTTATTTACCTGTATTTTCTGGGTGAATATTCTTTTATAATAGTTTAGATTATTAATAAATAATATCATATGATTTCTCTTATGAAAATTTTAAATAAAAGCACATAGTGCTGTGACTTGTCTACTAAGCTTTATGTTTCTTCATTTCTTACCAATAGTATTAAGCTAAGGAAGAAGCAAAAAGAAAATGAGGATTGTACAAGAAATCAGGATGTTTAGAGAAGGGCCAAAGCAGAATAAAGGATGTTTGAAGTGTTTTGGAGAGTAGTAAGTGTGGGAAGATAAAATCATAGAATCATTTAGGTTGGAAAAGATGGTAAGATCCTGTAACACTACTAACTCAATCACTAAACCATGTCATTAAGTGCCAATTCTAGATGTCTTTTCAATACCTTCAGGGAAAGTGACTCAACCATTTACCTGAGCAGACTGTTCCAGTACTTGGTAACTCTTCTGGTAAAGAAATTTTTCATAATATCCAACCTAAACGTCCCCTGGCACAGCTTGAGGGCATTTCCTCTTGTTCTATCACTTGTTACTTGGGAGAAGAGACGAAGCCCCACCTCGCTACAACCTCCTTTCAGGTGGATGTAGAAAGCGAGGTCTCCCTTGAGCCTCCTTTTCTCTAGACTAAACCACCTCAATTTTCTCCACTACTCATAAGACTTATTCTCTAGAGGGGAGAAGGAAATAGGAAAGGCTTGTTGCTTGTACAGTGCTGGTTGGTGCGCTTGCCTGGTCATGCCCTACACTCCATTATCACAGTTTTTCCTGTCTTCTCATTAAATTCCATTTCTAATTATTTCTTTGTGTTAGAGGCTTTCTTGTGCATGCATGTATGTGTATGGGAGGTCTAACCACCAGTGACGGGAGTGTAAGAGGGTCCGTGTGGTATGGGTCACCAGCAGTGGATGATGAGTGTGGCTACATAAATCAGTGTATGTGAATACCAAGTCCAATTAGCTGGTGAGTGTTGGGGCAAGATACGTGTGTGTATGTGTGGCTGAGGAAGCTGGATTTGCTGGCTAGTGGAGGCACCAGTCAAAAGCTGGAAAGACTATGGGCTCTGGAGGTTAATTGGAAGACCTGTTTGTGATATGGATGTGGAGATAGGGCGCAGGGAGGATCCAGCACTAGTGCATAGAGTAACACTTACAGAAGGGATACAGTGTGTGTGTGTGTGTGAGTGTGTAGGTGTGAATAGCAGCTGCTGGAATAGACTTGGTGTTGGAGGTGATGTATCTAGGTGCCACCAACTGGGGAGACTGGGATCCAGGGGTAGCAACAAGGTAGACTGAGCATCTGATCTCAACTGCTGGAGGGGTGAACATACATACTCTATGTGTTCCCATTATCAGATCTTTATCCTGATCAGCAGAAAAAGGAACAGAATGAGTGAGTCTTGGTAGTATTTGTGTTTGTGCAAATGTTGCATGTGCCTCTATGTGTTCATCAGTGTGGCTGGCTATGCATACAAGTGAACATATGTTCATGTGTGTGCCTGCTGGGGATGTGTGCTACTGGTTGGGCCCAGGGGCATGAAGCTGTGGAAGCCTTCCTCTGTTGATGTCAGCTCCCTAACATTGTTTGTAGAAAATGGCATAAAGACTTTGAGATTTAGATATGCTGAAAGCAATTTATCTAAATGAAATGTATGCATGTTATTTTGAATGCATGTGTTAATTATGGGAAAGGATATGTAATTTTGGGTGTATAAAAATATTTTTATTATGTATGCATTTATTAGAAATTATTTCTTGCGCAGAGTGTTCTTAAGTACATGGTTAAGCTACATAGGTTGTTAGAGCATTATGAGTCACTATTCTTAAGAGGCAGGCCCAGACATGAGGATTTTAGTGGCAGTAATAAGGTGTTCCTATCAAGTGTCATAAAGATTGACTGTGGATAAAGGACTGATAGACAAGACAGGGATGGTATCACCTGAAGTACTACCAACCATACTGCCACGAGAAGATCCCCCAGATAAAAATAACAACAACCTTACTACTGCTGGAAGAGCCCCATCGTCAGAAGTATCATCACCACAAATGACAATGCTACAGGAAATTAAGGTACACCTGAAATCATGCAAGAAATTTAAATCATTTTTCTGGATTCTTGATCCTGGATTTGGAAGTAGTCCTAGGCAGCCTGCTCTAGGTGAACCTGTTTGAGTAGGGAAGATTGGCTAGATGATGTGCTGGGGGGCATCATTTAGTGGGGTGATATGGCTAGAAAAAAGGCTGGACTCGATGATCTTCAAGGTCTCTTCCAGCTGTAACTGTTCTATGATTCTATGATCTCCAGAGGTCCCTTCCAGCCCTGCCATTAAGTGATCATAGGCCCCTTGGCCTATAACGAAATGAGATGAAATCTAGTCAGGCATTGTGCTTATCTCTCTGAGTAAGCATAATAATATCTCTATTAAGATGAAATATTAAATCATAAATATAAATTTATTAAAGACTGTAATTTCCCCTTGAGTATAGGGAAGATACATCTTTGTTTCAATAAGCATTACAATTCTTCTATCAGCCTTAAAACAATCAAACAACTGGCTGAGGCTTCTTAATTGTGGGCAATAATTGTATTATTTTAAGGTCAATAACAATGTTAAAATATTTTAACTTTCTTAGACATAGGTACATAACTGTGACTTTGTTTTATTTTTTGGGTTTTGTTTCTTTTTTTTCACTTTGCCTGTTTAAGAACCAGCTTCGTACGGAAGACTAAACCTTGAAATATTTAAATGTGATTTAATTGATTTAATATATGAAAATCCCCCTTGTATGTCATTTCTGATGTACATCTGCCACACACAAAATTAAAAGATAAGTAACATGATTACAAACAGATTAGTGAGTCTACGCAAGTAAATGCAATTGCAAATCTGTATGAGTGAAAACCACGCTTCCTAGTGAGACCACTTTGCATCTCATTAGCTTAAAATGAATTTTCAACATTCATTTAAGATACTAACTGGAAAATCCATCCTTTGTAATAATACTGTCCAAGTCCAGAAAACCTTCCCTCTGCTGGGGTGCAGTCTACTATTTACTGCTGTAACTTTTCATGTAGTTAAAACTTAAATCATTCGTGTAGATTGATCATTGATCAAATTGGAGGTAGTAGGCTTTTAGGTGACAGAGAACTTTTGTTTTCACTGTGCTTGAGCACCAGGGATACATAGAAGATCAACATTTTATTGTAGAATAATGAATATACTCAAATAAAATTACATGTGCTCAAAAAAGTATGCAGCTGCATGGGGGTGCAGTAGAACAATTGATGATAAAGTGTATATATTAAAAAAGAAGCTTTCCCATGAAAAAAACCTCCATAAGCCAAAGGAGAGGGTTAATTTTGTAGTGCTGGAGAAGAGGTTGCTTTGAAACTTAGAGAACTTGCTTTTCAGGTATGGACTTCTGGTTGGTTTTGAGTTTAACTGCAAAATTTCATGCATCTGTATATGTTACAGTTTTAGACATGATTGTTCAGTTTAGTCTAGTTGTGCTCCAGTGCAACAGACTTTTGATCTTCGCAATAAAAAAGTTCAGTTTAATTTATATGCTGTGTGAAATGAGACTAGCTGTGCTCCAGTGCCACAGAATTTTGATCCTAGCAATAAAAAAATACAGGTGGACATAGCCTAAAATTCTGACAAAGTTCCTGGAGATTTTAAGCTGGAGTACAAGTGAATTGAATTCTAAAGAATTGAATTCTTCTGTTAAGGAGGAGCAAAAACTAAATCATATTTAAGTTTGGTATTTATCATCCACTATTTTGATCAAATTCAAATGGAATAAAGCTTACCCCAGGATACGTTATTTTCAATAGGCTTTATTATTATTGTAATGAAGAGGCTTTAAAATTTTGGCATTTTAAAAATGAATTCTTCATCACTCTAAATCTTTTTGTCGATATTCACTTATTTGGAAAGATATGCTTTAGCTCATCTAATATTGCGAGTTTGTCAGAGAAATTATTATGCCCTGCTTTAAGTTAGAAGAGAACTAGTTCTGTTCAATGTTTTTTACTTTTCAGCTCAGACTCTTCTAAGTAACTGCACTTTCTGAAATTAACAGCATGTTTTCACAGACACTGCCTGCTTCTAGAAATGATAAGACCTAATGTTTAGAGTTACTTCCAAGAATCGATATACAGACCAAAGTCACTGCTAAATCTTGTGTACTTTGTCGGAGGTGCAGAGTAAAAGGCTGCACCTGCAGGAAGATTGGATTCCATTCTGCTGCTGAATCAAGTCTGGGACCTTCCCAGTGACTGCCAAAGCATCAGTGTTGTTTGGTTCATTAATGGTTTTGTATATATATTTATATATTTCATGTCATTGTTATTATTTTCATTAAAGTAGTTTTAGTTTTCTTTTCCAATCCATAAATTTCTCTCCCTTATTCCCTTTCTCTTCCCCTTGAGAAGGGAGAGGGGTTAATACAGAGAGCATCTGTCACTCATTTTACGGCCAGCCCAACCCTAACCCTTGACAACTTTTAGATTTGGTTGAGTATCACAGCATACTGCAAATTTATTAGCGGACATTTTACTACTACTTTCATATTATATTATTTTTTCCTCTCAAAGTACACAAATTTATCCAAATCCAAGGATAAGCAATATCATAAAGCTATTTCAAAGCAAATTCATTCACACGAAAGAGGTTTTTCTGTTTGTTATTGTGTAAGGTAAATACAGACAGTAACTTTGCCTTTTATATATTCCCACACAACTAGAGAAACAAGAGAAATATAAACCAAACTATGTTACTTTTAGAAATCTCATTTTAAGAATCTCTGTCATTAAGGTTATTGATCAGAACAGAATTTGAATCTTTTTTGTAAAACATCAGTTTTATGAAGGTATCATAAAAGAGAAAGCCTAAAAAGAACACAGTTCTTAGAAACACCAAGAAGGAGTGAATGCAAAATCTCATAGCTATTAAACTTACAGGCAAGCTATATATCTTCAAAGATTATTTTTATGTATATATTACAAAGCTAGAACAAGCTAGATCTTTATGTATTTTTCATACAAGTTTCTTTAGATTTTTATACGTAAATTCTGTAGCTATTCACATATAACATTATGGTTTTGGCAGAGAGCCTATAGAAACATATCAATGTCTCTAAAATCAGTATCATTTCAAAATAGTCTCAGATGGGCTTAGGAATGTGGCTTTCTAGAGGGTTCTTCTAATGGGAAAAAAACATGTACGTACTTAACCTAGTTTAAAACTGGTGTTTCTCAAGTGCTTTACCAGCAGATTTACTCTCTTGTAAATGTACATCAGGACACTCAGAGTTTTTCATTTTGCTGTGTTCCAAGGTCAGAATCTTCATATCACTATATTCAACTTCACAATGGCAAAAGAATAACAGTTTGAATAAATAAATGAAATAAAATGCGAAAATAGTCAACTGCTATATTAGCTGAAATTTAGGATAGTAGTCTCACTTCAGGGCCATAAAAGCATGACTTAGTTGCAGGAAACATTTTGTAGTCAAGAATTATAATCAATAAGGCCATTAAAGCAAGTCAAGCTAGACTTGCTTGAATCACTTACTGTTTGCTTTTGTTATATAAAGACTGACAAGATTGCACTTGTCGCCAACAGTGGAGTACTACAGAGGACCTTTCTGTGTGTGTAAATCAGTGACACTTTTTAATAAGAGATTACTTCTAATAGTAAAATCAGATGATGGAATAATGGGGGAAAAAAGTCTGAGGCAAGTTTCCAGGTGGAAGTTCTCCATCTTCAGATGTTGAAATTGTGGGGAAAAGCTAAAAAGCATTGCAAGTCTGGCTGAAAAATGAAAAAAATAAGTGTGGAAGGAGAGGTATGTTGGGAAAAGTTGCTACAATTTTTAAAACTTGAGTGCATTGTTTTAGTTTAACTTAATAGAGATCTCTACTACATTCCCACACTGTGTTTGTCAGTGACAAACTCCTCCTGTATTTTCAGTCTTGTATCATTTTATTCAGAATTACTTAGATGTTAAAGCATAGGAATTCAGGGCAAGTCTTGTAGATATCCTGACACATCCAAAAATTCTGCATCATAGCTTACAGAATTCAAGGACTTCTAAACAACTCCAGATGGCATTATTAATTTCTTAATGTTGATATAAGAAATACTCAAATACTCATTTAAAATTTCATGCAATAAGATATAGGTCAAGGTTAAACAAGAAAATGTTGCTTGTACAGGTGTGAAAGCTTAGGGCAGTTCAGTAGGTAAAGCCCTCAGGCAAGTAGAATTTAAATTGGACACAGACACCTACCTGAACAAAACATTGAAGTCACTGGGTTGCAACATGATGTACAAGTACTGGAATACAGGCTTTCAATCAGAGTTTATTGCTTGATTACAAATTGCCTGGAGCATCTCAGAAAGAAAGGAAGCAAAGTTTAAAGGAAGTTTTTTGGAGTTTTAGGACATAACAGCAGGATACTATGAACTGTTAAGATTAAGGGGCATTAAAGCAAAGAAATAAGGCACTAAGAGCAGTATGACTTTCAGAAGTCACAGAAAAGTTTGGGAAATAACAGTGCTAGGGAAATTACAGCAAGAAAGAATACCTTCAAAGACTTGGTGAAGTTCTTCAGTTTAGTGGTGATATATTAGTTATTTTCTAAACATATTAGTTTGAAGGCCCATTNACCACCTTCCTAAGATCATGCTCTATGGTGAACTTGCCACTGGCTATCGCAAGAGAGGAGCCCCGAAGAGGAGATACAAGGACTCCCTGAAACAACATCTCAGCCTTGGCCATATTGATCACCTCAACTGGTCTAATCTGGCCTCCAATCGGGATGTCTGGAGACACACTATTTTTAATGCCGTGGATGTTTTTGAGAAGGCATGCAGGATCACTCTTGAGGAGAAAAGACTGCGTAGAAAGAATTGTGTCTTGCAGGTTATACCTCCTAAGGAGTCCTTCTGCTGTGTCTTATGCAACTGCTCTTGTCTGTCCCGTATTGGACTTTTCAGCCATCAGCGAGCTTGTAAAAAGCGCTTATGAAGAGCGTGGATGGAGCCCTCCCTGGATCTTCATTCGTGAAGCCTAGCCATGATGAGATCACATATTCAGACCTTTTGAGTTTCAACTGGCATGTAACCCTAGGTTTTTGCATGATTTTATTACATATTGGCAGATGAACCTTAGGACTAAAGGGTGGGTCCAGCTCTGCGCATGCTGTGTCTCACCTAAAAAAAATCCATTGTGCAGGCTCGAGGGTGCTATCCACTATCCTCTTTTTATCAGCGCACTTGGGAAAGGCGCTGATGAGGAGCGTGGCTGGAGCCTTCCCTGGATCTTCGTTTGCGAAGTCTAGCCACGACGACGACAACGATTACATATTGGCAGAATCATAGAATACCAGGTTGGTTGGGACATCAAGGATCAACTAGTCCAAACTTTCTTGGCAAAAGCACAGTCTAGATAAAATGACCCTTTCAGCTGAAACAAGTATCCAAAATTGGGAAATCCACCACTTCCCTTGGGGCACTATTCCAATGGCTGATTTTTCTTGTTGTGAAAAATTTTCCTGAATATGCACTAATTATCCCTCATCTTTTCTATGTGACTCCTTATAAAAAGGTGTCTCTACTTTCTTGTGTAACCACCTTTAAAATACTGGAATATTGTACATATGGTATCACATTAAGCTGTTGTGTTTTGAGGAATTTATTTCAACAGTTTCTTTTTAAGCTTGCAAGAGCTTGTCACTATGCAAAACCAGAACTATGATGAAAAGATGATTGTATCTTTTTTTGAGAGTCACTGGTTAGTCTAAAGAGCGATATGATGGATGAGTGAAATGAAAGTCGTGAAAAAATAGAAGTTCCTTCCTATCCAAAAAATAAAACCCAAATTACTAAAAAGAATTCTGACATAAACATTAATAACAGACTAGACTAAGATCTCTGTGACTGTAGTGGATGGCAACATTCCTGACTTCTCTGAAGGTAAACCTCTGCTTTTGAGAGCAGAGGGGCTAGGCCTAAGAGTCACTGGGGCAGAGTAGCCATGNTTCCCGTGGGCAATGAGTTTAATGCTCCCTCTGCTGTCGGCACAGTTATCGCACCAGGGGCCACAGCAGACCCCAAGTGATTTTCAGACTGTGCCATAGCCATGGTTCAAGACAATATGATTGCCACTGAGTCTCACTATCATGGAGTGTGCATTTCCCTCATCTGTACCCACCCACCATCATATTTTTAACTACAGCAACCTTTTTGAGAGAGTTTACACAGAAAACATAAACTGTAGGTTCTCCCGGGCTACTAAATCCAGCTCCATCCTAACCGTATTATACTTACAGCGTTAAAAAAACAACAACTAATCAAGATCTGCCCTAAAACTGACTTGCTTTGGGGATTCTTTCAATCCTTGTATAAGGCTAATGTGGAGCTGGGAGGTTTTCTGTTTGCTTTGTTTTAGGTTCTAGTCTATTATTTTTATTTCCAGAGATCATTTTCTTCACAGACCCTTGGGATTCTGTAGCTTACCTCTTATGAGCTGAGCTGCATTACATGCTGTGCTTTTGGTAAAGCTTTTGACTGTTCACAGATCAATTCTGTCTTTGTGTTGCCTGGAGTAAGATTTATTAGAATAAAAGTTTTAAAAATAAATTTCTTATGTGAATGGTATGCCTGACCAGTTTGTATACAGCTAGTTTAAATAATTCTTAAATCTGCTTTTATAAGGTCTTATAATCTTTCATGCCTTGTACTATTGTTCTCTCCATATTCTCATTGTTTATGTGCTTAAATAATTAAAACTTGTATTATATTGTTTTGCAGAAGTTAGATTCCTGTTTCTAAAGAAAAGTACTATGTTTATTGTTATATTGAACTAAGTTCAATTAATACAGTTGAGAACAGATAGTGAAATCTGTTATTCAGCTAACACTTAAAATGAGTTAGGTCTGAACTCCTTTTTGGCTTACCGTTTGGTGGGACCCTATGTCTGTACAACTAACAATAGCAAAGCTCTCACACCCACTTAGAACACAGACATTTCTCCTTATGACTTGTTTGTGTGTCTGCCATATACATACACTTCCTCACAGCATGCTTAGCATGAAGCCTCTGAGAATTGCAGGTATAACTATTCCTTTCTATATCAGTTAGGTAATTATGGCACTGCTGTTTCCTCCACTTTTACATCTACAGTTCCATTCTCACCAAAGAAAACACAGAGTGTCTTGTTTTAAGCCCAGCAGGCAACAGAGCAGCATGCAGCCATTTGCTCATTTCCCCCACACCTCCTGGTGGGATGGGAAGGAGAATTGGGAGAAAAAGGTGAAATCCTCTGGGTTGAGATAAGAGTTTATTAGAATAGCACAAGGAGAGATATAACAACAGTAACAAAAATAATACTATTGAAATAAATACTGTGAGTGATGTACAACACAACCCTCGTTGCCCGACTGCCTAGTGTTAAAGAAGTGTTTTCACAAGTGGCTTCATGTGTCACACTATATTTACATTTGAAGCCCTCATCCAAGAATCAGAAATTTCTGTCTAGTGGCATTCAGCTCAGTACCTTGCCACATTCTAGCCCCATGGCTATAGAGTGCTCTGAGGCTAAAGGAACATTCTTCAACCTTCCAGTTAAAACTTTGTTGCTTCTGGATTCTGTTATGAAACATGATCCAATTAAGTTTATTAGTGCCAGAAATAAAAAGTAGGGGAAACAATTATTTCCTTATTATTAGCAAACTCATCAAGAAGAAAAAAGATCTTCATTCCTCTCCCTGTCCTATTAACTGTTCTATATTTTATGCAATGGCTGTTTTATATAAATTTGTGGACAGTTTTATGAAATTTAGGTTTGGTCTCAAAATGGATCACGCTACACATTATTCTTTCAAGGGTGACTATAGCAGAATTCTCAGAGTACAAGAGGTACTAGACTAGTTTGTGGAACAAACTCCTAGAATTTGGGAGTTTGGGGCCTCAATAATTTATGATGCTTGGTTTAGCCTATAGTTAGTTATATTGTATCTGATAAAAGCCAGTAAATTTTCCCAAATCTGAATGTTATTCTTAGCCATTGTCATTGTATTCATAATCAATGTTAAATTCACCTTCATTCAAAAAGTTTCCTCAGGCTTCTCTTCTTTTTCATTTGTCTGAAGCCTTGCTTAGGGCAGTAACACTTTACTGTTTTGGCTTTGATTAATTTTATTTTAGTTAATTTTGGTACTTTTGCATTATATTTTTAAGGCAATTATGGTCTATTACTATATTTCACCTGACTTCCTGTATGAGATGTGCAAAAGTATTTAATATATTTAATATAATTATTACTGCATTTTACTCATATCTTGTGGTTGAACCTAAACCCATTTGCATTTTTTTCCCAAGGATTTGGTTAGAATTCCTTGTATAATAGAAACTGATAGCTTGACATGAACATTAACTTCTAAATGATGTCTTCAATTTGTATTATAAAAAGTACTTTTGACTATCTCCAAGGAGGTATATCTTATATTTTAGAAAACTAAAAATCCAGAGTATACCCCAGAGTATATACTTGCAGTAATTCAAATTTCAGATAGTTTAAGTTTAAATAAGGACTCTTCCTACTTGTATTCTCAGATCAATATTCTCTCCCTTCACAGACTTCATTGTCTAATTTAAGATAGTACAAGGATTCATTTTAGTGCATTCTTACGCAAAAAAGATTTGTGGAAGTGGATATTTTATTCCTTTAATAATCAATGGAATATTTTCTTAATTTAGGATTAATTTGTGTATCCCTGTTTCAAAGCAACATGTATCATATATCATGTACATGTATCACCTCTAAATTAGCCCTGTGACATCAGAGTTAGTCACTGGGCTAATCTGCCATGCATAAAAATATACAAATTTGCCTCTCAGATTAAAATTGATGACACTAGATTTACTAGGGAAAGTTGCTTTCTTTCAAATTAAGCCTTTGAAATGTAACAAGCAGCACTGGAAAGAACATTATTTTCTTAGTGTAGCTTGTATTTTTCTAACCCAGCTAAGACATAAGAGAAGATATAAACTTCACTGAGATTGTGTTACGTGCATAATGTTCTTCCTAACTGTTGGGAGAGTGTAGCGTTAAGGACACCATAACTCTTCAAGCAGATATATGAGTTAATAATCCTGTTTCAAATGTAATGGACTAAAAGGACATTATGAATTCCTGAATTCATATTTGATTTTTTCTCCTTTATGTTAATAAAGTTAGAGAATGAACAAAGCCTAGCAAAGTGGTAGACATGAGCAAAACAGTTTAAATTTTCTTACGAGAGAAAGTCCTGTTTCTACTACAGCTAGCAAGAAAAAGAACAGCTGAGATGTACTATGTAGCAGAAATTATGTGATTGCCACAAATCCTCAGGCCACAAATTGTTTTATATTTCTCTATGAACCTTCATGTCAATGACATAAATTTTAATCAGCTCAAAACTACCACAGCCCAAATAATTTCAGAAAAGGCTTCGTATGTACAAATGTGAATCAAGCTTGTGGTTTAGATTTTCAGCTGCCAAGGAAGCATCTTCATATGCATTTTTATTTTATATTTTGTCAAGTGTACAAGAAGGACAGAATCTCTTTGTACATGCACAATTTATATATAGCTTTGTTCTTTCAGCTAGGCTGGTCAAAATGAGTCAGTGAACATTCAAAGGAAGCTTTGTAATATATAAAATATCCCTAGAGGGAGAGAATAAATGCTGTTTAAGATATTGAATTGTTGGAACAGAGCCAGTAATGCAATTCTCATTCAGTTACATTTTCAGATGACTCATCAGATCTGCTAATCGCTGCTTTCAGACTCAGGGAGTATGGTCTTTAAAATCTTTTGAACACAAGAAAAGAAATCATTTTTTAAAACAGAATAATCTTTTACTCAACTTAATACTGAGAAATCCACTGTTTGGATCTGTTTCCAAATGTGATGCAGTAGCTCGTACAAATGAGAAATCACAAATATAGAAAGATGAGTAAACACTGTAATCTTATTTCCTATTTTACCATGAAGCAATGAAAAAGAAACAAAAAAACCTGTGCTTAGCTGTAACAGTGATTAAGAAACTGGCCCCTGGAACTAATTTAAAGCAATTAGTTTTGGGAAAAGAAAGCTTAGATATAAAAAGAATTTATTAAAAAAAAAGAAAAAATAAACAAAGAAGCCCCCCAAAAAATTATAGGAACATATACCTTTTTTTTCTTTTTTAACCTTTTCCATTCTTTCCAACTGCCATTCCATAGTAATGATTTCTTCTTTTTTCTTTGCTCATTCATTGTTCTTTAAGTCATTGCTGCAAATCAAATGGTATCTTCTCATTGCTTGTGGCATAGCTTCTCAAACAGTGAACTAAAGAGATCTGGCTTTGGTAAAGTCATTCTTAGCAACATTGTCACTCCTGTGCCAATGAAGTTATCCATTAATGATATAAATGATAAAAATTGGTCTTTTCTTCTTTCCTTCACCTTTTTTTTATTATTTTTCAGGCAACCAACTGTATAAACAAACTATTACGCAGTATTAGACTTAACATGGAAAGAAATCATCTAATCCATTAGTGTTATACGTTTTACCATGAAATGAAAAAAGAAAGGAAATTGGCTTCATTAGTATTAAAAAACCAAAAACCAAAAACATGATAGTGAGGAACACTAATGGCCTCAAATGAAATGGTGTGGATATTATTTTTTAAATTACTTACGTTTCAATCTTAACAACAATAACCTACAACATGAAAAGTAATGTGAGCCTGAGAACACATGATGGCAAAGGCCAAGATGGAAAATATCCCTAGGGAAGGTTTCCATTATTTTTGAGATTTTAAATGCTTTCTGCTTTTATTCACGAGCAATGGAGAAAAAGGAAAGGTTTGCCTGCTGAATTTAACTACTGGTTCTTCTCTGTAAAATGAAAATGTTTTATCTTTTGCTAGTGGGTAAGGGGCAGGGAGGAAACTGTAGTTCACAGGCAGAGACATAAGAGCCAAATTCTTGCTAGTACTATGCAGATTCTGATTAGTAAACAGCCTTAATTCACCTGTTCGATTTGACAGGGAAGTGGTTAGGACACTGGCTTTTCTGTTATTAAAACATACCTCCACTAACTCTCATCCTAAAGCTAGAATTTAAACAATAATACAGAAGAATTCATAAAACCACAGAATTATAAAATCGTGGAATGATTTAGGTTGAAAGGAACCTTTAAAGATTGTCTGATTCCAGCTTCCCTGTCATGGGCAGAGACTTCCTCCACTCTATCAGGTTGTTCAAAGCCTTGCCCAACCTGACCTTGAAGACTTCTAGGGAAGTGTTACTTCTTGTAAGCCCTCATTGTATTGTGTAAGGCCACAAAAAGGTCTCCCCAGATCCTTTTTTTCTCCAAGCTAAGTAATCCTGTCAGCTTTCCTCTATAGAAGAAGTATTCCAGTCCTCAGGCTGTTTACATGGCCCTCCTCTGGACACACTCTAACAGGTTCACATCTTCCTCATACTAGGGCCCCAACACTGGATGTAGTACTCTAGGTAGAGTCTCACAAAGGCAGAGTAGAAGGGAAGAATCACCTCTCACCATCTGCTGGCCACACTTTTTTTTATGTAGCCCAGGGTATGATTTGCTTTCTAGTTTGCAAGTGCACATTTTTGGTTCATGTCTGATTTTTCAACTACCAGTATAACAATTCCCTTCTCTGCTAGAGCAGCTTTCAATCCATCCATCCATCCATCCATCCATCCATCCATCCATCCATCCATCCATCCATCCATCTCCTAGTCTGTACTGACACTGGTGATTGCCCTGACACAGGCGGAGGACCTTGCATGGCCTTGTACTTCAGGAGATTAACATTGACCTACTTGTCTATCCTGCGAAGGTCCTTCTGGATGGCATCCCTTCCCTCTAGTGTTATCAACTGCATCACTCAGCTTGGTGTCACCAGCAAACTTGCTGAGGGTGCACTCAATCTCACTGTCTATGTTATTAATAAAGATATTGGCCAGCACCAGTCCCAGACGCCTGAGAGCCACCATTTGTTAATTAAATCCATTTGGACATTGAGACATTAACTGTAACTGTTTGGATGCAGCCATCCAGCCAATTGCTTACCCACTGAAAAGTACTTCCCTCAAACTCACACCTCTCCATTTTAAAAACAAGGATGTCGTGTGGAACTGTGTCAAAGCCCTTACAGAATTCAACATAGATAGCATCAGCAGCTCTTCCCTTACCTACCAGTGCAGTCACTCCACAAGGCTCCTTGTTTAGCAAGGCATAATTTGCCCTTTCTGAAGCTATGTTGGTTATCTGTAATCATCTTCCTGTCATCCGTATCCTTGACAAAACTTCCAATGCAAATTCAGTGCTAATACAGTACAGCTATTCATTTTCTGTTCTCTGTCACCATTCATACTGTCTTGCAACAAATAAAAATTCTACATTATCAATTTAAAGTGTATTTATATGAATTTTCTCAGAATCATATCTTTACACTTGCATGCTTCACTCATATTTGAAAATAGATAGGAATCTGATGTTAGCATACTGAATATCTAAGTAGATTTACTCAATTTTGTGATAGTTCTAAATAGTATACCAAATGTTACCTAGCAATGCTTCACTGGACTCGTTTTCAAGCAGACTTTATGAATACCTATTTGTGTCTTTTTGCCTTTAGTCTTTTCTGAGCTAGTGTTTTGACTTAGAAATGTATATTACGTTTTTCTGCAGTAGGTACTAATTTGTTTTATTGAATATAGCATAAAGTGATAAGTCTCAAAGACCATATAATTTCATTAGAGGCATACTCTCCAAGCTGAGAATGTTCAGCCATGGTTATGACAGAAGGATCTGGTTCCAAAACTTTTAAAATAAATGCAGAATCCAAACCAACTATCAGGGCTGGCAGGTCTAGAGCATGGGAAAGATTAAATAACAAATAGACAGATTATAGCAAGTCAGTACCTGTATGTGCCATCGGCACAAGCCATTAAAAGAAAGTGTCTAAACAGGTTTCCATCTGCACATCTATAAAACTATACAAAACCAGATATCCAAAATACTCTAAGCTAATATAATAAATAAGGTAATAGATTTAATGGCAGAAAACTGATAAAAAGTAAATCCACTACCTATAGCCAAGATATACCTATACTATTTAAAACAGTAGTTAGCAAATAATCTAGTAAACAACGTACGTTTGAGATATTAATTTTGAGACATTAATTTTGAAATGAAGCTAGTCAAAAACCAACCAAACAATACACCCTCAAGAAGAGTCCAGGCTAATGCTCTGGAAGCATTATGTCAACCAGCTGGCTGGCAAACATGGATATATAAAACTCAATGCATATAAATTGATTTGCAATTTTGGGAACATATGTATCAATAATTTCCTTGAATATAAATTATGGGGTGAGGTTTTGATTTATGAAAGGCATTTCTGAAATACATAGCTTCGTGGAGCCAAAATTGTTAACTCAGAACTTTTGAAACATTCTTGTATGTTAATTAAGATCCACAGTCTGAAGTTATTCCGTAACACACATATTTGGGGGAAAAAAACCAAACAACACAGAGTCTAATCCTTTGGTTGTTTTAATTGCTCCCATAGGAAAAGATATAGTGTTCACCATCAGTCTTTTATACAATGTTTAGTTGCTAGGTCACTTGCCCAGTGTCATAGAGGCACCCACAAAACAGAACAACTACCCAAAATACAGATTTATTCCAGTGAAAAACTACAATGAAATCCAACAGACCAAAGTAAACCACAAGTTTGGATGTCAGGCAGGAATATAATAACTGCACAATTATTTCCTAAGTTTTGTGGATATTCCTTTTTATAAAGATGACCCCAAATGTGCACATACTCACTCACAAAAGGGAAAACCTCCCACTCAAGGGTACCCAGAAAGGAGACAACTCATCCAAAGGGCAATAAGGGCTTATATACACAAGGATATATCCAGAAATATTCACTCACCAAAGAGGGGGGAGAGCAAATAACTTCTCCGTTATAAACACATACACCAAGCCCAAAAATGATATAGAACACGTTACAAGCTTCATTGCTTGTATTCTTTATTTCCTCCATTCTACTCCTTCGAATTCCATGTGCAAAAAACTTCTATTCACATAAAGCCCTCACACTCTCTGCATGTGCATAAACAGATGTTTCCACTAGAATACTGCATAAAGTATGAGACAGGTTATAATTCTTTCTTGAAGAGATTATTTTAGTTCACATTTCAGTAGTTTAATTGTCTCTGTGGGCAGCTTTTGTTTATAATGTACCCTGTGGTGCAGTAAGCACTAGAGGTCATAGTCCCTGAAGAAAAATTTAAAAAAAAAAAAAAAGTTTATAAACAAGCAATGAACACCTGCTGAAGTTATTATTGTTTAGATTACAGAGATACTTTTATATAAGGCTAGAAAGAATAGACAGTAATAAAAATACTTTTGCTCCACAGGACTGTGGTGGAAATGTCTAGAAGTAGAGCAGAAAAGAGAAAAATTCTGGTGTTCAAGATAGTACTTAAAATGACTTGCTATTATTAAAAAAAAATACAAAAGATAAAAAAAAACAACCATGATTTCCTGTGTGTGGTATTTCCTCAAAGGATTCCCTACAATGAAACAGTTGTTTGGTCCTATCAGTGCTCATTCCATCTACCAGCTTTGAGTTGCAACAAAACCTGATTCCTCAAATAAATTAAATGAGAAAACAAACACATACAGAAACCTTTTCAAGTAACTTTAAATAATTGTGAGTTTGATTTAGCTTAATAAATTTGTATTTCTGAGTTAATGGGATGGAATTCAGTTTGTTATATGACAATCCACATTTTGAAAATGTTTTATTATTCCCTTCAAGAATAATGATTCTGTATCTTTCCTTTATTTTGTATCCTACTGGGAGGAGGAAGCTTTGTTTCCCTCTTTTCCCTTACAGTATTACTTTTTCCTCTAGTACATTTTCACTGAAGAGTTAAGCCCTGGCACATAATGTCAGTAACATCCCTCTTCTTCACACATAGAGCTCTTAGATCTGAGTAATACTTTGCTACTTAAAAAGCTGTGGTGGAGTCAGTTTTGTACAGAAGCTGAAGGTTCACCCAGAAACTCTCTGACATCCTCCTCATCAAGATGGGGAAAAAACAGAGTGAGAAATCTTATGGGTTGAAATAAAGTGAGATCATTTACTAGCTACTGTCATGGGCAAAACAAACTTGATGATAGAAAAATGAATTTTATTTCTTGCCAAAAGAGTTTCAGGTACTGAGAAAAAAAGACTAAAATAAAAATAAAAAAATTTACGCTCCCCACACCTCTCTTTATCCAGGCTCAGCTGGTTTACTCCTGAACACAGTACTTCCAACCACTCTGTCTACCTTGATCAGTCTGCGGGAATGGAGTATGGAAGGCTGTGGCCAGTAGATAAACTGCTCATTTGTCCTCACAGTTTTGCCCTGCTCCAGCATGGAGTCCCTCTCACTGGATATCTTCAGGATAAGATTCCTTCAGTATGGACTTTCCACAGACTGTAGGTTCTTCAGGAAGCAACTACCTGCTCTGTCACGTGGTCCTCCATGGCCTGCATTGTGGATACCTGCTACACTCTGGTCCTCTCTATGGCCTATTGGGAAGTACTTGCTCTGGTGTCTGCAGTATCTTGTCCTCCTGCTCCTCTGATCTTTGTGTTCACACTACCATTTCTGTCTTCTTTCCCTTCCTCCTCTGCCTGACTGATATTCTTGCCCTTTCTGAAACATGTTCACAGATGTCCCACCAGTTTGGCTGACAGGCTTGGCTGTGGGCAGTGGTGGGTGTATTGCAAAACCATCTGGAACAGACTGGAAGCGGCTGTATCTGGCGTGGGGCAACCCCTGGCCTTCTCTCTCAAAAGCCATTCCCGAAGCCTCCTGCTGCCAACACCTTGCCATAGACGTCAAATTCAAAACCCCTTCTTTAAATTTGGTTGGCTGCATGTTTCTTTTTCTCTTTGATCATAAAGGAAAATGTAGGTGACATTATCTTTCAAGGATCAAATCTGTTTGATTTTGACATTCAAGTAGCATTAAGGGAGTCCTACCATACATTGAAGCACTCTTGACACATGCTCAGAACAGAATGTTTCTCCTACAATTCTCTAGAAACAGTCACACTGGGTTATTAATTTGCTTTATTTCTGCAGCACAAAAAAACTGTCACAAGACGTCAGTGCATACCAGGCACTCATGAGTATTTTAGGTTTAAAAGATGCTTAAAATTGAAGGTCAATTTAACTGTTCAATGGAATAGCTTTGTAAGTAAAAAATAATTTAAAATGAAGTAATCTCATTGAGTCAATGGACTTTATCATGGCCAATTTTGTCACGCAATTTCAAATTTACAAAGAAAAAGCAGATTCACTCCCTTTGGTGAAAATGTCAGCTTAAAATGCTTTATCTACTCATATAGAATCAGATATTTCTATAGCCTAGAGTCTAGAGCACTTAGTTGGGAGAGACAAGTCCTGGATTCTCACATTAGAACTTGTAAAGTTGCTCAGAGCATATACATAGGCTCAAACCCTACACCAGTCAGGAGAAGGAACTGTTTTGCTGGTAAATGGTGCTACTGGTATGTAGGCTTAATGTTGGCATTGAGCTGCTTGATATTTTTGAGACTTGAGAAATTCTGCATGCTCCCAATGGCTTTAAAGTTAGTATTCATGGTGGTATTTTTAGATTCCTTGGGAATTTAGGTATCACTGTGGATATTTATTTGTTTGGAGGTCTAACTTTGAACTTACATGCTGAATGTAACAGTTGAGTATTTGTGTCTTATTTCTCAGTTGAATACTACATGTTTATTTACGTGCCAATAACCTTGCCAAATTGTAATTCAAAATGAAAGATTAAAGATTTCGTAGTGGCTGTTGCATAATAAGTAATAGCCAGATTTTATAATGATATTGCTATACACTTGTAATGGGGTACACGAAACAGGGAGTTATTTGTGTCCACCTTTCTTCCTCCTCCTTCCCCTAAATGTGTTTGGTTTGTTTCTAAACTGCTGCCTGGCTAGCCCCCTCCCCCAGCAGATTGGCAACAAATGTCGTGGGTGTGGGGTGGACTAAAGCGGCAGCAGCTGAGCCAGGCAAGCCAAGGCTGGCCCAGCAATCCTGGAAGCAGCTTTTCATGTGCAAATCGCCCGCACAAAAACCACAGCAGTCAGCACGGGGAATCTCATGATACTTCACTCCCTATTTAAGATGATATAGGAGACACCATTCTCTCTTTTTGCCCCTGCACCCCCTGTAAGAGCACCACAGGAGAGAGAGGACTGGCACGTGGCCTTCCGCCATTTTTCACTACCACGTGTGTGTCCTGCCTTTCCATCTAGACCAGGAGCTTCTTTTCTTCAATCATCCAGGTCCATCCACTATTCCTGGTTCCTCCATCCATCTCAGCTCACCTCATCTTTCTTCCCACCCCAACCAGACTATATTCCTTGCAGGTTTTATCGGGGGTGGGGGGAGACAAACCTCATTTCATGGTGAGGGAGGAGGGACAGGGAAGATTTCTTACCTATTTCTGTATTTGCACTGTTATATATATATTTATTTGTTTGATGCCTCAGAGCTTTTGATTTTTATTTTTTTAGCTTTGTAGATTTTAGAAGTTATTGTAGCTTTAATAGTAGTACTGTAGATTTAGGATTTCTGTATAGCAGCTTAATGTTTACACATTGTAACCTACTCCCTCGTTAGCAGCTTAGTCTTCTTCTCAAGATAGGGCTGTAGCAAAACA
>VWZO01013343.1:1485654-1516161 GCA_013396975.1 Bucco capensis | reverse complement strand
CCATCATAGAAGGCCACCAGACTGGTCAGGTGCTTCAGTGAGATTTTATTGGCCTGACAAGCTATCCTAGCACATGTACATGCTGAAAGTTTAGCAAACTCACACCTACTAAAATTGCCCTCTTTTATAGGGCAATTTGTGAGGCACTGGAAGCACTCAGGTAGCATGTTACAGTGTCAACAAAGGCTTTCTGAACTTAATTCTGCCACTGACCAATAAAAGCACTAAGACTTGAGTAGCTTCTAATTTTCACAGATAGCTTAAATAATCATGTGATGGCACTTCCAATACTGAAATAATTCTGTCATGCTTTGGGGAAATCTTAAGGAAGTTAGTAATTTTTTTATGATATGTGTGCTGTCTGGGTACAGTATGTCAAATCTGCAGTAAGACTTTGTCTTACTGGAAATCTCAACCCCCTACAGATAGTTTAGTCTTACAATACATATGGCAAATAGATATATTTCTAATTTTATAGGGACAGAAACTGAGTTTGTGCAATTTGAGCAAAGTTTCACAGGATGTCTGTAGCAGGACGCAGAAAGAACCTTCCATCTGAGAACCACTTATTTACATGAGAGTGATTTTGTCTGTTAAGTGTGAATTAGGCTATGGATTTCATTAACTGATGAACTGAGATCTCTTAATGATGCCTGAGAAGCCCCAAAGAGGCTATGAAGCTGGCCACAAAGGGATCTTCCCATGCCACGTGAATGCCAAGGTGGCCCTCAGTGACTGCATTGATTTGTACCAGGGGTCAGAATGCTACAAGCCACATGTATTCCCTGGAGGATATCAGCTAAAAGAAGCACACCTATCTGATCTTGAAAACTCAAATCTTTACAGTACAGCAGTGCAATCCATGTTTCTAACACAGAGGAATATCTGACATGGTCTAGCATATTGTGGTATTTGAGAAAGACAGTGCAGAATACTAGGAAGGATGGGACACATTGCTAATACTTAATGGCAATGGCTAATTTTACCTTCTCAAGTATCAGTTTTAACTGCATTAAAATTTGTTCTGATTCCCAGTGATTGTTCTCCTACTGGTGGCTTCATCATTGTGATGCAGGCATAGCCACCCAGACAGCTAAGTAGGTGTGGATGAAGGGAGAGTGTACCCTCAGCAAGTTTGCTGATGATACAAATTTGGGAGGAGTGGCTGACACATCAGAAGGCTGTGCTGCCATTCAGAGAGACCTGGACAGGCTAGAGAGTCAGGCATGAAGTTCAACCCCAGAGCTATGTTGCTTCAGAAACACAAGCAGTCTGTTTTCCATCCTCATGCATCCAGCCTAATCTTTTGCTTATCTAGTGCAAGTCCTTTGGGCAAAGTATGAAAGGAGGGTAAGAACTCTGTGACTGGAAAGGTGCCAGCATGCCTTCCATGCTATAGTCATTTATTACAGATTTTAAAATGACATTTTCTAGCATGTAATTATAGAGAGGGGCAGTGTCCATTTATTACAAGTTCCATACTCTGGTCTATCAGTTACAGGTGTTGCTGGGTAATACTACTATAACATGCACCTGTTATTCCCATTTTTCATGCTATGCCTTTTCACTAGAAATTCTAGTCCTTTCTCAGGCCCATGTGAAATTACACTCAAATGAAAGCTGCAAATGGTGCAGTTTAACATTGCACCATAGCCTGTGTACAGCTGAATGCTCACACAGGTTTACTTTTTCTTCTCACTACAGCAACTGTCCTTTTAGAGAATTGCCTGTTCTTGCTCACTGCTAAACAAATGGAGGGCATACTTTCAAAAGAAATGAGCAGAAAATAGAGTTGGCATACTGAGGTGGCTCCTTGCTGCTCTGATGGCTTTGAGAGAATGCTGAGGAGAAACTGGAAGGGCAGAATTGGAAGCTAGAAGATGAATAAAAGTTGAAGGAATGGTATTGGGAAAAGCTATTGGTTATGGAAATGTAGACACTAAAAAGAGTGTCAATCCTGCAAATACTCTATGGTGATTTTTTTTCCCAACACATCACAAACTGATCAACATCAGTTGTTCATACGGGAAACAACTAAAAAGAGCTATTGTTGAGCATTGAATAACCTGGGATCTCAGAACATATTCCCATTTGGTGGGACTGTCATCCTGCCTTTTCCTTCAGAGACTCAAAAGAGTGAGATCGAGTCCTGAATTCTATAACTGAGGTTTTACTGACTCCATTGTTTTGTTTTTTTCCTGAGTGTTAAAGGGTAGTTAGAGCTCTCCATTAGAATGGCTTTTGAAAGCAGTCACAGAGAAATGCTGATGTAGTTAGCAGCCACTAGCTTAATGATAGAGTGCATTTGTGATGATAACATATTATCCATGTAAAAATACCTTAGCAACTTTTAAGCAAACAAAGAAATCTGAAAAGAGAAAACTAACATAATGTGTTCTATAAGAAGAAAGGACTAGACAAAGCAACTTCTTTTTTCCTAACCCTTGGCCATGAACTGTGGGCTGTTCCTGTTCCCTAGCACATCTGTACGTATTTAGACACTTCAGTATAATCCATGAGAAAAATCTTGCAAATGTGCTTGTTGTTTGAGGTTCTACCCTACCACTAGGATATGTTAAGTAGTTAAAGTGAAGCCACTAATTTGGATCGCTTATAAAGAAGTTTATTGTTGGTGGCTTTTGTGGAACACATTAAGTATATAAACTGAAGAGGCATGATTTTTGGTTTTTTTCGGGGTTTTTTTGTGTGTTTGGTTGTTTTTTTTTTTACACTGTATGAAGCTATCAGGTAGAAGAGAGCTTCTTAAATTAATATGATGTGGTTTGTTGCCTCTAAAAGTTCATCTGGTCCAATCAGTCTCTTGTTGCTGTGGCAACATAGGATACATTCCAGTTATGTCAATTACTATAAAAAGAGAGAAGATTCAATAAATCTACAACATGTAGAAATATGTTACTGTCTCTCTGTGGTCATTTATGCAAAATAAGTAGAAACTGGAAAGATTTCAGGGCTATAATTTTAGTAAATCCACGAACTGTTCAAGTCTGCAAGTTGGAGCAGCCACTTGTGACAGCTAAAACCTCAGTGGAGCAAAGAAACAGGAAAATTAGTGAACACATTAGCTATGAATGTGTGGTTCCATCACTATGACAAGAAACATTTACAGTGCTCCTGTAAATCTTCCCAAGTGCTTCACCTTTTCCTAAATATTTATAAAATCTTCATAGGTCTTCACAAAGGTTTTTTAGGAACTGCTCCCAACTTAATTTTTGTCTTAAGGACCTGCCCTTTATGGTGCTTATCCTCCTCAAATTCTATTGAGACCAGACAACCCTTAGGTTCCTGCAAGACTATGCCCTATGAGAGAACTTCTTTGATTAATTAAACTGGTGCTCTATGAGTTGCTGAGCTGCCTCCCATTTTACTTTCTGTTGAAGGGCAATTACTGTATAGGACCACTCTTTACAGGTTGGTAGAAGTACAGACAGGGTCTTAACAGAAATGTTCTGGTTGCCATGAACTGTATATTTAGTCCAGCTTTGTTGAGCTCTATTAAATAACATTTATAGAGCTGGAATGAAAGAATTTTATCAACTTTTGGATAAGCTGTAATTCCCAAATATTTGAGATCCTTATTACTCCAGGAAAAATAAGAGGTCTGTAAAGGAATTTCTGGAGCTATTAATGGTTTTGAATTATTTTCCATGAGAGAGAGACTTAGGAAATGTACAAGACTGACAAATAATCAGAACTGTTTATGCTTAGAACATAGGCATGCACAACATAAGCAGTAGCTGTGGACATTACTTCACCACTAAGCTGCCAATATTTTCGCACTTTGCAAGGAACATGATTGTGCACTCTCCACTGTGCCATGCTTACAGAGACACCAGGATGATCTAAGTGAGCTTATCTAAAAGAATATAAAACCATTTCTTTTGAATATGTAGCAGTAGTATATAGAATCAAATACTAAATGTCATTCAAAGATTTGTCTTTGAATTATCTTATACTTCAGTACCTCTAATAAACCAGACAAAAAAAGTGCCTGCATCCTGAAATAAAGCTTTTTAATTTCTTTATACACAAGCTGCCAAAAGTAAGACAAAATACAATTTCCACTTTAAAGAGAAATCCCATGAATAACACTTATTGTAATGACATGTTTGCTGTAAAAACACATTGATAAATCATAGGAATAGCCTTCCCAGCTGAGTCCAAAGATCTGTCTGGTTTGGTATCCTGCCCCCAAGAGCAGACAAAGCAGATGCACAAGGAAGGATATAAGGGGGAAGACGTGCCTCCTGGCCTCCAATAAATTGCAGTTCATGGATTTCCTCTGTCAAAGGTTATGTCTTTGTTTTAAAAGTCTTCGTTGGATTCCTTTCCCTATTAATTCATCTAATAAACTTTTACCGTTCACAGTATCCTAGGGCGTGCAATTCCACAGTGTGAGTACAGCATGTGGAGAACCTCCTCTCTTTGTTTCCAGTCTGAAGACAAGCAGACAGTTCTTACTTTCCCTCTTTGTGTCTCTTTGCTTCTCCTTTTCATTTCTTTCACTGTACTGTACATGACAGAAGTCAATTATGCAGCACTTCCAAAGGTCCTTCTCAGTTAGTCACTCCCACCTTATGAAAGTTCCTCTGGCTTAATTTCTCTTTTGAGGCAAGTTTCCCAAAACATGGTTTGTTTAGGGCAGCTTTTATCTTTCCCCGTTCTGAGAGTGCTACAAAATTATCTCTGCTGATAGAAAGTTGTTGTGCTTACCCCAAGACTTAAACACTGGTTATTCTTTCTGTTTTGTTCATCCTTTTACAGGCAGTGCCCTGAAAACTGGTGAACCTTCCTGTGATAGACTTTTTCTTCTATGCCTTTCATCCACACAGGAATATACTTAGTACCTGCCAGCAAAGGTTTGCATCTTAGAACTGAAGCCAGTGCTTTAAAATTCCATATCAGAGAGAAAAATACCACTAGCCTTAATCAATTTTAGTAATCTTATCAAAAATGCAGACTCATGTGGGTGCTATTTAGTGTCTTCCCTGTTGTTGTTTATTGTGTCTTGACTTAGCACTTACATGAAACAGTTTGGGGATTCGTCTCACCTGTTTTTTTGTGCCTGTAGTGGAGCTCTCTACAACTGAGAGTCACCCTAGGCTCCTTTTTAGGAGAGAGAGAAATATTTTTAGAGCACAGTTTGTAAACGTTGTTTGTGCCGTTTACTTTAGAACTGGTTTATTTAAAGCTTCTTTCTTTCCATTGACTAATAAAGCAGTCTCAACAATTAAATCAGTTAGGCTTCTCTGTTGTAGGTATCTACAGTTGGTTAGGTGAGTCGTGATGGTATGGAGGGATTCTTTAATAGTCATTGCTGTGGTTGATGTAAAACCCTATAGCATCAGGAAGAAAATGTTGCTTCTCATGTTCTACACTCACAAGAGGTCCAACTCATGGAGAAATGGACTGTCACTGGGAACAAGAAGAAATGTGTAATTACAAGATCTGTAAAAGACAAACTTAATCAAATCTAGCCTTTTATCATTGGACACCATGGATTTCAGGTATACTTACTGGAATTTCTCCTCCAACTCACATGCAGCAGTGAAGTAGAAATAACACTTCTCTCCTTGGCATCCCCAGAGGAGTCCATGAGCTACTGTTTATCTGCTGGACTTCTTCATTTTCTTCAAAGCCAGCAGAACTCTAAACCCATAATAAGTTTATGGAGAGAATTCACAGAGAGTGCTTGACAGTTGCCACACTTTTCTTTTGTCTTGGAGAACTTATGATCTTTTCTTAAAAAGGTTCTAGGAGTTTGGTATCCATGGAATTCCAACCTCACTTTCAGAGGAGGTGCCAAAGAACTGGGGCTTCATCTTTTTCATATCTGTCCCTGTTTTTCTCTTTTGTTTACAAATGGCATTTCTAGCAAAAATGGTTGCATTTGTCGTGCCTAAATGAGCAAGTAGCCCCTAATAATAATACTCAGAGAAGTAAACTGCTATGTTAATCTTCTCCACAGAGTTCTGCAGATGGTCTTGCAGCTGAAGAACATGTTAATTTGTCAGAACCCCATGGAATTCAATCTTTGGCTGCATCCGGACAATGAGGACTGAGTTTTCAGTCTTACCATACTGGAATTTCTTGACAGCCTTTACTTTCTCACAACAATAATTGATTTTATTTTATGCTTCAGGTGTTGCACTGTGGCACAAAGGAGTTGGGAATCCTGGAGCTATTTTGCAGGAGTCAGAAAGTTAAACTGGAGAACTAGACAATGTGGAGAACAATGTGAGATGGAGGTCTGGGGAACAAAGCTGTAGTGAACATGATAAAAAAGCTATATGTTAGCAGTTGTTAAATTTATGTTCATAAGGGTACTGCTATCAAGACTCACTAGTACAAAATTTTGTTCTGTTGTGCTAAAAAGTGTGTAAGGCCATGTCTGAATTTGCTTTGCCCTCCTCTGTGCCCTCTGGTAGAGGACAGCATCTGGACCAGTGTTTTTAAAGGGAAGTCACTCTTTCATGTTTCTGTATCTGTTAGCACATTCCTCGGGCATTTGAGTCTTTCAAACCAACTAATCATGTAGTAAAACATTTTAAAAGAATATATCTAGCCAAATAGGCGACTGACACTAAAAAGCAATTATTCTTTTCCAGCAATGGCTTCTAGTTCAAAAATCTCAGCCATCTGCTTTCCATCTTATGTATATTGATGTTATTTTTTATTTAGTCAGCATTTTATGAGGCCATTATAATAGGGGGAAGTCTGGGTAATTAAAACTGTATCATGGCTTCATGTTCTTTAGTGGTAAAACACATCTGTTGACACAAATTTATCTCTTTTTTCCCTACTTCAGCTGCTTCAGGGATTCTAATGCTTTTCTTCTGTGACATCAGTTTAGTAGTCTACTGTGCGCTAAGGGTTGGTGTTAAAGTTATCTAGGGTTGGCTGTAAGTGACAGGGCCATCTGAAACCACAGACTGCTGCCTTCCCTGTTTCTGCTGCTTGGCCCTTTCTCTGGAATATGAAAATTTTCAACTACTCCATCTCCCAAAATATTTTAGTTACAGCACAGGAGCAACTGTAATATGCTGTGCTGTAATCTCTGTATTAATACAGAATAATGCAGCATGCAGGTTTAAAAAGTGATCTTTTTGATATTAAGCTGGCTAGCAATAGTCACCTGGGACTGCTAAGTTTCAAAACAATGCTCTCATTCACACTCACTGCTAACCTGTGATCACAACCCTTTTTTTGTGTGTAGTTGCTGTTATGTGAAAAGAGTGTTTTCAGCCATCCAGCAATGGGAATGCCTGATTATATGGGCATGTCTACTATGCGATCTTCTGTCCATGTATTCTGGATAATTTATACTGGGGAAACATTTCTGGACTAACCCTTTTCCTTAAAGCTCTGTGAACCAAACTCATACAGTTTTACAAAGCTCATATTGGTCAAATTGGCCTTCTTGACATTGCTGTGGTTTTGTTGGCAGGGCTATTCCTTAAAAGCAGTTCAAAACAAAGTCTTTTTTTTCCTGTGTGATTGCATCTACTACAGACTTTTGAGATTTGATTTTCATGTTTTATATTCTGTAACTGACATTGTAGTCCTGACAGGGGATTAACCTGATTAGATTCTTGAGATATATGTGTGGTGTTGTCCATGGAACAAAATGAGCTGGCTGTCAGACTCACCAGCCATGCTCATTGGCATCTCTCATATCTGCCTGAAAAGGTCACTTCAGCAGAAGAACTGATGCCCTCCAGAGTCTGCAAGCACTGTTGCTGTCTAGTTTCTGTTCATATAGTCTAGTTTCTGTGCATGAGGCTGAGCATACTATAGCCTGGATGGGCAGTAGATACCCTCACGATGGATGCTTTGAGCTGCAGGAGAATTGCTGAGAAGATAATATCTGGCAATGTGGGCTGATGATGTGTGGATAACAGAACACTGAAGTTCATCAAATTCTCAAGCTCTCAATACTTAGTCTGGCTTCTGAGCCTCCTTTTTACCCTACATTGTAAATATAAGAGGGTTATCTTCACCTTTCTCAGCAGCTAACAGAGGTACCTGGTTGTATTGTACATCCAGACAGGAGGGCAATTTGCCAGTGCTCTGGAGAGAAAGGGCAGAGGGAAGGAATTTTGGCTGTGGTCATCCCTTTCACACAGAGCTGGTGAATACTAGAAGATCATCTGGAGTTAGGAAAGAAGCCCAAAGGAGAGATATGCTATAGCACAGGTCTTCTGACAGCTCACCATATACCTCGACACGTGATTTCAGGTGACAAATAGAAAATAGACAAATATGAATAGACCTGCTTTTAGGAACTGTTTGGGATTGAATTAGAATTGGTTAATAGATCTTATCTGGAACAAAGACAAAGTCTAATTTTAACCCTTTGTATGTTAATGCTTGAGCTGGTCACTAAGTAGTATGGAAGTCCCACATCAACTTCAGAGGAAGGGAGAATGGGAAAAATTATATAGCAGGATGAAACTAAATAGAAGGCATGCAGGTGTCAGTTTTCCACTGTGCAAAACCTAGTGACAGGGGTTTGCCAGGTCTCTTTCTCTGGGCTCTTGAAAGCACATTCGTTTTCTCTCCTCTTGTCTCTCAGTAGAGGGTGCTTTCTGTGGATGTGGTGGATTTCATTATTTAAGCATTGTTCATGTTCTGGTACTTTATAGATAACTGTACCTTAAATCTCTGACAGTAACACAATGTATATTCGGATTCTCAATGGAAGAAATATGCAGACTATATGGTCACTACTGTAACACCCCTTGATTAACATGCAATTGCAATTCATGGAATCATTGCAAAATAATAAAAAATGCTTGGAAGATAAATACCATAGATGCAGTCCCTAGAAACCTCCTCTCATTTTAATTGAGAGCAGCTGCAATGTTGCAGAAGCCCAGGGAATGTTGCAGCTCATATGCTCCCTCCCTGGCTCTTTCTAGGGGAGTACAATACATTTTGACTAACATACATCCTGGCAAGTTTGCATGCAAATGTTTTTCTTAAATATAAACCAAAATTAATTTTAAAGTTGCTTGCACTAGGGAATGTTGATCCAGAGATGCTCTACAGCTTCAATCAAACAGGCTGCTGTTTTCTCATTTGCTTTGTTCTTGAAAAACTGCCCATACCTCAGGTTGTGCCTTTAAGATTTCCAATGGAATGGGGCATCTGGGAACTCAAGGGAGCACTTGCTCTGCCAAAAATTTGCAAGCACAAATAGAAATCAATTGGAAAATATTTATCTGTTATCTAGTTCATCTTCCAGTTCAAAGATTTTGTTTAGGCTGCTCTTTCATGTTACTTCTTTATCATTGCTTCTGGAAAAAAATGCATGAAGTCATACAGTGCTCTCAGAACTCGTATCTCTATTGAAATAGGCATTAGAGCAAAGAAATAGTGAGAACCTGGTATTTTTCAGTCCCACTTGTACAACTGATGAGATACTACACTATATCCTTAATCTGAATAAACTCCTGTGTGCGTTTTTGAAGACAGAAAACAGGTAATAAAGGAACACAGATACAAACAGCTTAATAGTCCAGGTGCATAGCTTGCACTTTTAAGTCATTCTCCCCTCACCCCATATATACATTTTACTTTCCTGAAAGCCTAGTCAGATGCACAAACCAATATAACTGTTTTAACAGCATCAAATCTGCCTTTGTGTATCTCTCCTCTTGCTAGCTTTAAGGATTGACTAAAGTGAGCGCAATTCTCTGAGGGAACTACCAAGATTTAGAAACAATTGCCAGCCAAACACATTCAGGTCCTGCCAATGAATAGCTTAGTGAGCAGATAAAAGATTTTATAGTGTATAGATATGCTGAAGAACACATGAAGACAGCAGGACAGCATCTCAGAGCAGAACACTGCACATTATGCAGAGTAAATCTGTTAGAAATGAGTTTGCAGGTTAATCCTTCTCCTATGCACTGCACTAGCCATTTGAAGTGTATGCCACACTTTATTTGTTTAAAAAAATATCTTATTCCTCCTTATAAGACTTTTATAAGCCTTAATAAGTAATCTTTCCAGACAGTTCTGGGAGGGATATCGGTAGCATCAATCAATTTTTATTTTCTGAGGAGAAAGTGAGGCATAGCAGCTGTCTCTCTCATCCAAGATCTCCTAGAAAGCCTGAACAAGGGAAAGCAAAATAATCCAAATCCCTCTTATTCCAAGCTTCTTTTCCTTCCCCACTAATATTCTATCTTCCTCTTTAATATTTCAGATTAGCCATACACTGTTGAGGAAAAGTTTAATGATGAGATTTTCTTCTGTGGAATTTTTCCAGGGTTCCACCTAGACATGGCACTTTTATTTTTATTTTCACAGAAGGACTCTCCCTTCCCCAGGCCCCACAAAAGTTTCTCTGATGGAGAGATGGGACAACTTGGGAGGTCTGTGTGAAGAACTACATTTTGCTGGATACACTCCTGCTGTTAGCAAATTGCTCCAATGGGAGGACCAGCCAACTAACTCAGTCAACCTACTAAAATAGATTCCCTATTTTAGAGAGAGATTCTCTCCGTTAACTCATCTGATAGATTATAAAAAATGAGAGAAGACAGAGTACATGCTACATGGGGAGAGTAAACAAAGGCTAATGGGGAAGCTTTTGCTGGTATCAACACAGGTTGGTACTTTCCTGTTTGCTCTTTGCTCTACATCAGTTTTCATGATTTCCCTGTCTCTCTCTTCACTGATTCTGATTTTGATTCTGTAAACATAAACCAGCCAAAAGTTTCCACAGGGAGCAAAGAAAGAACTCCTTGCAGATTATTGCCAGGATTGTCAAAGGAAATAAAAGTATATGCAAACCTCACAAAGAATTCTCAGGAGACCCTCATCAGTGTTTGGGTTTAACCTGAGCTCTGTGAAATATGAATCCACTGCTCTTTACTGCTACCTGTACAAGTCGGAAACTGCCCAAGCAATTGGAAAACTGGTCCTAAGTTACAGGCTTTGACTAGATGTTTCCTTCAGTCAGCTTTGGCAGCTTATGAAAGAATACTGGCTTTTGGAACAGCTAGTTCATCACATGAAAACCATACTACAGAACTGTATTATTTCTTCTGCCTGTCTTCGAAGACAGGTCTCTGGTTCTTTCTCTTGCAGTTCATGAATACTCTCAGTTGGCTAATTTTGCTCTTGTTAGTTTTCTGGCAGCAGTGCTGTTACATCAGTGAGTTTCTCACAGTGTTGGGTAGCTTTTGAAAGCTGGTCACACTTTTTAAAAGAGCAATGAGTAGTTACAGTTGTGTGGCTTTTTTTTCTTCTTCATTGTAGCTAGTCAAAGCAAGAGATATGTCAATCAAGTCTGAACTCTGGGCTGTAAAAGCAAGAGAGCAGAGCATAGATGGGTAATACATTAAAATGTCTGTCAGATGGGAGATCCAGCCAAGGCAAGTGACAACTTAGGAGCTATTTATTGTGTGTCTTTCTAGAGGCTGTATACAATAGTGAACAATGCAGGAAAGACAAATAGGATGCTTCTGCTTATTCTTTGAGTGTAATTGAAGGTTACTCAACTGCAAAGGGAGCAAAATATGGCTTAACATGTTAAACAG
Source organism: Bucco capensis (assembly GCA_013396975.1). Lineage (NCBI taxonomy): Eukaryota > Metazoa > Chordata > Aves > Piciformes > Bucconidae > Bucco > Bucco capensis. Next base: position 1,504,591 of record VWZO01013343.1, on the reverse strand, counting down.
CTAGGTAGAGGAACTGATTACTGCAAGTTTCAGGCCATGAACTTAGCAAGCACAAAGAAAGCAACTATATTGTTACAACCATGCATATTCAATTTAAAACAGTAAAGAAGCAATGAGAGCTGTAGGGAGAAAACCTCTCAGTTCATGAAGATGAACGTATTCTATTAGGAGTTATTAATGGCTGGTCTAAACAGTTAGTTGAGCACAGGCAGCATTATAATGCCAGTGAAATGACCTATAGCTTCATTCTGTTTGGTTTCATGGTCCTTCATCAATTGCTGAAGTTGTTGGAGATGGGATATCAGGCTAAAGACAACATTGATCTGACCATTGTACTCCACATCAGTATGCATGCTCCTTAATTTCTTGTTGCTATTTTCAAATCTATGGTATGGCACTTTTTGTCAGTCTTTCTGGCAACATCATTGAACAATGGCAGCCTAGATTGTTGGCATGTTATAGTAGCTCTGTAACACATTCAGCTATCCAGGGCTGGAATGGCTATAGGAGAAACTAGTCAATGTTTCATCTCAAAAGCAAAATAAGAAAAAAGAAAAAAAATAATTCCCAGACACTCTGTCACAACTCTGTGGGGAAACCATATTCTTTCATTTTCACATTATGAGAGCATTTTTATTGTGTTGCATTTTGTTGTACTATATTAAATGTATTACTGCATTAATTGTATAAACTCAGCTGTAAAATCACACCATACATAACAAACAGATATTATGCAATATTATTTAAATTGGTCTTCAGTGTTTCTTCAGTCACTCTCTAAAGCCAGTAAGTACTGGTCTTGTAAATCCATCACAAATGCTGTCTCTTCTTACACAATTTTTGTACGCTTAGCAGTTTGGTTTTTCAAGTCAAATACTCTGATGTTTAGGAAAACACCTTGTTTACCAGGCACTGATGCTTGTTACAAGATGCAGCCTTCCTGCTGTTCTAGAGGTGGGTGGCTCAATTGTATTTATTGAGAAAAAAAGGCTGGTACAGAATTAGCATTGCATCATTTTAAACATACAACAATATAAGCTTTGGATCAAAAGATGAATACTAACTTGCAGTATACTAGCTAAACTTTGTTAGCTCATATTTTAACCAAAAATTAAGATTTATATAAAGATATGACATTGGCTTGTAGCTCAGAAGAAAAATCCCCATTACTGAAGTCTGTAATTTCAGACCTTATGTGGAAAGAACCAAACCAAATAAAATTAATATCTGCCTATTTGTGTCCCAAATTCATCAGGTGGTCAAAGGAAGGTGACTGGGCTCCCATGCTACATTCAATTTGCAGACAATGGCAACTAAGCTGAGGCACCTTTGTAAATGCAAGCTAAATGACCTAGACTTCCTTCCAGGTATGCAGGCACCACTCTGCCCAGCAAGACCTAAAGAAATTAGACTATTGGTTTAGTGTTCAAAATGCTTCACAGATGCAGAAGACCAGATCCAGTGAGGACTTAGGCACCTAAAAGTTAATTCTTGCATTCTTTTGACATCTGCTCCTCAGGGCTCTGTGCTAGCTGCCTCTTCTCCCTCTGTAGTAGAGGAAGAGCTGGGTTCCAAAACAGCTGGCAAATTGAGCTACTCTAAATGCCTGGCATTGGCCAGTTGAGAAATCTGGAGAATGGAGCTAAACCTGTAAACCTTCTCCCCATTGGATCTCATTCAAGATTGCAGGAACAGTTTCCATTCACTCTGCATCTACAGCCTGGCACTTCCTCAAGATGGTTATCAACATCCTTTCTGTCAGGAATTCAACACAGCTCATTTTTCTTCTGAAATGAGGCTCCAGTTCTGGCAACCTAGCCATCTTGCCTTTGGTATAAGAGTTTGAGCATACACATCTGACACAAGAGATCAGGGTCCATCCCCAGCTCTGCTGGTGGGGATTCACATCCAAGAGAACTGCCTTCCAGCAGGTTGCTTTAACCATCAGATTAAAGGCTACTGGAAGAGGAGGAAGATGGGCTTTCTCCATTCTTCCTCTTAGGGTTGTGTCATTGCAAAATGCAAATAAGAGTCTAAGGCCAACCATGACTTCAGTCTAATAGTGAAGAAAGTTCCACTTGCTACTTGCAGTGTAGTTTCTGTATTTTAGGCAAGGACTACTTAGAAATATTAACTTCGATATATGAATGGTCCTGACAGATGGGATGAGAATTCAAGATTTCTCTCTTTGTGCTTGTTTTAAAAGAAAAGGATGGTTGATACTGCTTTTTTCAAGACATCTCATTCTGTCAGTGTTTCCTATACATTTCTAGCCCTGATAAAGGACAGCCCTGCACATCTGGGAAAGCAGAAGTTTCAAGTTTTTCCATGGTTTCTTATTTTTTTTTTAGCTAGGTACAGCTGAGCAGAGATTTCCAGGGCCACATCTCTGTATGAAGAGATAGTCTCTGCTTGGATTAGGTCTGTGGGGTTGTTTTTTTTCAAACCTAAGCTAATATCATGGAACACTGGAGTGAGTAAGGCTCCTCAGCATGCCAAATGCATGGCTCTGTGGCAGACTGCAGCCTAGCTATGGTGCTGAAAAATGGCTAGATCTGAAAGCAGATCACATGTCAATCTGATCCATATGTTGGATTGGTGTGTGTATATCCATGTGTAACAAATATTAATCAACAAAATTGGACAATGTTCAAAGCTGGAGAATTAAACAACAGTAAGATTGTCATCTGGCTTGCCATCTGCTATAATATTCATGCATGTTAGTGAAATGTCTTTTCTATTGATACATGTATATCCAATTGTCCTAGTATAGATCCAAATTGGTTAGAAAGAAACAGAGTGTAGGGAGCCTACAGTACATTCACTTTATGTCCCATCAGGGTGCGTGCCTCACGTTCTCTTGAAAACAAGTTTTGAACAACCATGTCCTTTAAGATCAGGCACAAGTAGCTTCATAAGGGTCTTCCACAAGAGTGTTCTGTTTGGTATTTCATGCAAGTATGTAGAAACACTTATCTGAGAGTACAGATCTCTTAGATTTGTACTCTCTTTTGGTTTCACATTGCTCTTCAGATATGAAGATATGATTATATTCAGAAGAACAGTACTGCTCTTCTCTTGAGTGTAAATCTGGAGCAAATCCATCAGTGTCAGAAGTTTTAGCCTAGATTTGGTTTTGTGTACACAAAACCAGAGTTTGGACCATACATCTTGTTTTTCTTTTGATATGATATAGTGTATCCAGAAAAAAAGAAAGCCATATCAAGCACCAAGTTTTAGAACTCAATTTTTTAAAGGTAGCAACTTTCTTTTACGATCTGGGTGGCCTTCACCATGTCTGGGAAAATATGAACTCAGTTGCCCTGGTAATGCTTCACCTGCTTTTTTTTTCCAGACTGCTGTAATCAATTTATCTTTATCCACCACATTACCAAAAGACACTATTAAAATTCATATCTGTGTGTTCTCCCCAGAGGGTAAACCATCAGAGATCTCCAGGGTTTTAGAGGTTTTTGTGGGGATGCAGAAGGCTTTAATTAGGTTTAAAATAAGATCAAATTTCTTCCCTACAGTAATTTCAGATACTTCCATCAGATTCCTGTAGGGCTATTTTGCACTCTGAAAACTTGATCAATGTTCTACCCCACAAATTACAGCTTTTGTTTACATTTTCCTAGAACATCAAAGTAGAGGAGTGTTGCCCTTAACCAGTGTTCCCAGACTTAAATAATGATACTTCAGGTTTTTTGCTTAAAGACTTATGATAATCTTTCCTGTAGACCCTGGAATGGTTAATTTGGGAAGCATCAGAACACATTTGGGCCTGAAGGATCTTTGTTGCACTTAGGATAATCTTTAAGATACTTGGTATCCTTTAAAGCTGAATCCTGAGGTTGTTCCTCAGGCAAAGCTGTTGAAACAGATGGAGTTCTGCCCAAGGAAGGAATAAGTAAGAACCAAGTAAAAACTTTACATTTTGGTCTCAAGATATTAATCTCTTCGAAATTGTCAGGAGAGCGACAGTTTGGTTTTATTTAAGGGATTTGTTTCACTGTTTTACTGTTTTTAAACCCTTGGCAAGAGACTCCAGATGCTTCTCCCTGCAAAGCATAAGCTCTGGAGAAGTTGAACATCCAAAGGAATATGCCTTTGGGCTTGTGTTTGAGGCATCTTCTTTCAAAAGAGTGCCTCAGGAAAGCAAGCAACATTCCAGAAATAAATAGAAATGCAAAATTGATTGGAAAGGGGGAATAGTGTTACTAATAGTCCCACAATGAGAACTGTCATGAAGAACCTACTGGACTTCTAGTGCAGTGCTGCCAGTAACTCTGCACCTGAGTCTGGCTACCCATTTACTATGTTCTGCTTGTCCATCATGTCCCAGTGTGCTGTTCTGTGGAAATCCATGAGAACACTTGATTACTTTTTTTTCTGAGAGACAAATCCTAGATTTCAAACACTGTACAATTTCTTAGAGGAAATGAATGCATAAATGTGGTTTGGCTTCTCCAATATTCCATTCTAATAACTACCTCATTTTTTATTACTTTTTGCAACATCATGTTTCTTGTATTCAATAAATGTCTCTTCTCTGTGTATTGTTCTATTGTTTCCTGTGTGAACAAAAAATGAACTTTCTATAACTAGAGTTCTTACCCATAAACATTGATCACTTGAATCCCTTTTGGGTTTATTCATACTGTTTCTCACACTCTCCTGCTCTAGCTACTACTGGATTCTACATCTATCCACTTACAATCTAGAGTCTTAAATGACATCTAAATCTGGAGCAACTGTATGCCTTGTTCTATGAGTAGCTGATGAAGCCTGAACACACTCTGTGGGTGTTGGTTACCTTTAATTCCACTCCTCCTTTTTGCTGCAAACAGTCCCACACTTGACTTTTTCTACCAGACAAAAAGGAGTTTTGAAGCAAGCCTGGAACAGTACATGTTCTGACTGGAGAGTCAATCATTTGTACTGATTGGATAAAGGGCTACTGTCAAATTTAACATACTACATCTGAATTCTGCCCAATTTTCACTCTATTGGTGCAGTCATTTCTCTGATTTACTTGCAGGAGCCTGATTATTTTTGAGACTTTGACTGTTCTTTCAAGTATATTTGAAATTGATAGATTGTTTCTTTAGAAGAACAGGCTAAACATGGTTGCTGGTGGCATGCCATCCATTTTGCAGGATGTACTAGGGGTTTCTTTTAAAAATATACACTCTGAGGAGCTTGTCCTCCCTACAGAACAAAATAAATTATCAAATTATGACATCAAAAGCATGACACCAAATATTCCAGTTCTCTGCAGTCCTTCCCCACACTGTCTCTGTATTAAGACTCCCAAGTCCCTGAAAAATTAGTAGGACCTTTCAGCTTGTTCTAAATGTTAAGGTAATATTCAATAGAAATACTTTTCCAACAGCACCTATCTTCAAAATTCGGGTGGCTTCAGCTGATATTCTCTGCTGACTGCACAGTCCTGCAAAAAAAAGTTGGTGGTTACCTCTGGATCAAACCCAAGACCAATTTCAAGTTTTTGTTCCTAGTTTCATCAGTTTCCCTCTTGATTCTACTTTTTCAAATCTATGCAGCCCTATAGAAAAAAAAATGCAAGGTGTCAATATATTTAGCTTGCAAATGTGAATCTGAGAAGATCTAGAGAACTCTGCAGTCTGTCCAGCAAAGCACATAATCTCCTTCATTGTAGGCACGTGACTAACCCCACTGAAGAGGACAGAATTACCTACTCAGCTGGGTCCTGGCCAAAGTACTGAGCCTTTGAAATACTGAATTCTCAGTAAAGATAAGCTATCTTGGTTTGAGTGAGAGAGACTTTTGGAAACAGGAAAGTATTATGTTTCATGCAGCTCTGTTATTACATAATTTAGTTATGCCAATTAATATATGAATATTCCATCAATTCTTTTTTTACTTCATACAAAGCTCATGCATTTAGGAGAGTGTTCATTCTGTCAAACAATAAGAATTCCAGATAAATATATTCTGTGTTAAAGGACACACACACTTGCAATAAACCAATGTTCAAATGTCTACCATCTACATGTTTGGAATTTCCTTACAATTTACACTCCAAGAATCTTATTCAACTCAACAGCAGCATCTGTACCGATGTTACTGGGCAAATGTTACCTTATACTTTGTCAGAAATCAAAATAAAGTTAGCACCTGTTCAGTTCTAATATGGATGTAGCACCTGTTCTATCCTTTTACTAAGATACTCTGTTATAAAATAATAATTTTATGTGAAACTGTAACTTATATGTTTGTATTTAAAACATTTGTTACTAGATTCACAGGAATTTAAATATTTGGCTTTAAGGTTAAAGAAGAAAACCAATGACTTTCTATTTCTTAACTCAGAGGTCATGACACTAGAGACACATGATGCATGTTGCATACATTTTACTGGTTCTTGTTTGGAGTGGCTCACTTTTGCCTGTTCTCTACTGTAAGTGGACCAAAGTCAAACAGTTAAATATACTCTGCAAACACCCTTTTCCCATAATAAAACATTTATCTTCATCCATAAACATGGAATATCATCATCCTTTATGATGGAAAATATCCTTTAGGATAAACAATACTTTGCTTGGATCTGTGTTAAAATTCCAGTGTCCATTTTAACCTGTCCGGTAATATAGAATTTCATTCTACAAGTAAGCTGAGAATTTCTAAGGCATTAGTTGTTATACATGCTCAACCACGTGAAAATATACCCTAGAACTGCCATTGGACTGCTATCCATTCAACTGGCATATGGAAAAGCTATTTTCAGTATTATTAAGAGGGTTCTAATGTGTTAATATGTTTTTTTTCCTCCCATCAGGCCTGGTAGTTAGACCTATGGTACTAAGATAGTCAGACTTTAAAAGTGCAAGAAAAAAGTTCATGAAAAATATTATCAATAAATCCCAAGTATTCTTGTATGTGGGATAAATGAAAGCATTTTCTGAATTATGCTTGATAGGTCTTTCTCAGCAGCCCTTACCAGAGTCATAATGCCTTCCCTCTTCTGTTCCCTATGCTTCTTTTCCCCCCTCTCTCGGTATCCTCTGTCACTCAGGTGTGTGGGCAGTTAGTTCCCTCCATGACCCTGACAATCAAATGGATAAGGGACTATAGATGCTGGGATTCCATGCTATGTGTATGTTTACTGCCTGACCAGCCTGATCATACTCAAATGGGTGGTGGCAGACAAAATAGAAAGAGGACTGCTGAGCTCCCATTGCAGCTTTTCTGCCAGTGGAGGCATCCTTTTTCTGTTAAATTCAGATAGGATTTTTTTTTCCTCTTCTGTTGGAGATATTTTGGTGACCCTAAGATTCAACTAAGTTAAAAACCTGAGGACAGAGGTCTCCTTGGTGGAGAATGTTGCTGTTAGGGAAATGGTTTTAAGTGCATCCGTCTTTCTAACACTTGATGGCTTGGGTTCAGGTTTTGCCAGTTATTTTATATACAGGTCTGGATTATAGTGAGGTATTGAGGAATCTGGGAGATTCTGCTGGTTTATATCTGATGAGGAGAAGTATAGAGCTGGACAGGCTTCGTGAATTGCTAGTGTCTCAGCTCTTTCCCTCTTTCTAGGTCTTGCAGATCAACTAGTGAGGCAAAGACTAAACTTTGACAGACTCCTCAGGTAAGGACTGGGTGCTGAGGGTGTCACTGGACTTTATAGTTCCCTGGATTTGGTCTCAAGGGATGGGCCTGACTCATTTTGGAGCAGTCATATTTGCTGCTTCAGCTTTTTAGAAACCAGTCACTAATGCCAAGTGATCCATACTCTGGAATGCTACAGAAAACTCTGCTGAGGCTGATACACTTCCTTTGCCAGTGATCTGAGCAATACTATCCACAACATCACAACACCAAGTGTTCATTATGCAGATATATCTCTCAGATACTCAAGTTATAATAAGTTTGTCCTACCTTAAAACAAGGTGAGAGAATGTGATAACTAGGAATTGGTGATAGACTGTGGATAACTAGCTTACAAAGAAAAGCTGACTAGTAGGTATCAAAGAAACTATATTTGTTTTTCCTCACTGACCAAGTGAATTGCTTAGGATCTGCTCTAAATAACCCATGTGCATGCAGAGGGACTTAGTTCCATGCAGATCCTGGTCAAGGTGGTTTTCTGCAAAAGCTTTTCTGTGAAAGATTTCTTCAAAGCCAGCCCTGGAGCTAGTCCAGGAGGACAGTCTTTTCAGGAAAGCAAACCCAATGAAGAGAGAATTAAGAAGCACATAACTGGTGTACCATCTATTGCCCTTTCAGCCCATCTGTTTGAGTCAGTAGTGAATCTCTTCTGGTGTGAAGGAAAAAAAAAATAATTACAAGGAAAATTACAACTGCTTTTTCTTTGGGAAGCTCTGGAGATTTTAGTACCATTTGCTGTTGAAAGCAGAGGAGGGAGTGGCATTCTCAGGACAGACTACAAAGCTTGGTCTAATAAATGTGAATGGATATACAGGACTTGATTGTTCATTCACGCCAATGAAACTCCATGGACTGAAATCAGGCACACTAATTACACAATATACTTCTGTAAACAATTTGTAACTCTGGAGTGGCTGAATTGTAATGTAACCTAAGGCACAATGTGAATGCACACCCCTGGTCCCTGAGGCATGTGTTAATAGTAACACAGCTTGTCATCGTGTGTTTTTAAATTTTTAAATCTAAATAAAATATAACATTGCCTGTAATATGTACTTTAAATGGCAGATGTGTAATAAACATCTCTATTTATGACAGACTCAGGCAGCAAAACATAATGAGGTGTGGTTCTGGTACAAATTTTGCTTCAGGTTCACTTTGTACTTTTAACCACCCCAGTTAATTACACAGCTAAGATCATGCCCTGGAGAGTTTTAATTTTCTTGTGATTATATAATGGAGTCTTACTAATATCATTATTCAGAAAAATAAATACAAAGCTAAGAATATTTTCAGACAGAACTTTAAGTACAAAGATTTGTTTAAACCTCTTTTTACTTGTTCTGAGTCACAACTAAAAACATTTAAAGGTGTTTCTTTGCCTTGGGTAACTATGCAGCTTTTCCTTGATGTTTGCACTTCTTTCTCTCTTATATACAATTTTTGAATGACTGCTATTACCCTAATTTCTGTAGGCCAGAAGTGTCTTCATCTTCCTAATGGCCTTGGAAGACAGGGAATACTCACATCTGCTTTTTCCTGAAAGGGCACACACTTTTCATTCTTGGTGGGAGGTAGGCATCTGAACACCTCAAAGGAGCTGGGCATATGTGGTTTGCCTAAAGGCAGACAGGAATGAACACTTGGGTATTGGAAAAGAGGAATCTCCATTTCCTGAGCTCTGGACCCTCCTCTACACTCCACATATGCACATAGGGAAAATGGGGAAAAAAAGCAATCTGATTCTCAAGTAAATGGAACCGTTTGGAAATGTGATGACTGTACACTGAAGGAAACAGGTGCTTATCCTATGGAGTGCAGGCTTTCATGGCAGATGGGATAATTTATCAGGCCCACAGCCTGTTCCCAGCATCCTTCTTCCCTGGGTACTCTGGAGTGTATAAGGAACGGGCTGTGTGTCAGATGAATTGTTCTGGCAGCAGCCGCAGCTCCCACCCGGCCCCAGCCTTTCCTGATGGTTGCTTGGCTGCTCTCCCATCACATGAGGGTTACATATCTGGGATGTGACAGGCAAATGACCCCTGGGCAAAATGGCACCTGGGAGCAGCTGCCATCGCCGGAAGAGTTTGTTCAGCTTGCAGCCAGCTCTTCTCCCTGTTCCCAAGCCATCCAGGAGAAGGGAGGTAGCGAGGCACAGGCTGAAAGCTGCTGCTGCTGTGGTAGCAGCTTGCTCCCGGTGGCCCTGTTGGCTTGGGGCAACTGAGAAGCAGGGCATGACTTCCCTGTGCAGGTGTGCAGTGAAGGCAGCACTGGCCTGGCACCTGGGCACAGTGCTCCTGCATGGTTCTGCTCGTGCTGCTGGGGAGAGGCTGTGTCCCCTGCTGCCACTGCAGACAGCAATGCTGCATGCCTACTTGGAAACCACAGGCACCTCTTGGGCTGTGTGAAGTTTTGATTAGATAGCCTACACACAGGAACTAGCATACACTGAGCCCCTAGAAGGAGATGGGTGTTAGAGAGCAGACCCAAATCTTCAGCTGCTGTAACCTGTTGTTATTTTACTGGCCAATCTGTATCTTTCTGCTCCACACTAGCTTCTTTTCCTTCCTTTGGAGTTCATTTGTTGACTAATTTGTTTTGTTCTAGCCATATAACACTGGGTTTAAGGCTTCAGCAGGCAACAGAAGATCTTAAGGATATTAGTTTTAATGTGCATTCACAAAATATCCATTAATTTGAGCAAGAATGCTGATTTTAACACCTTCTGGAATATATACTAAGAATTTACTGTAATATAAATAATTTACTACATACTTTGTGAAAGTAAGTATAGTGGAAAATTATATTTAGCTGCTAATTTCTAAACTGAAACAGCAATATACTTCTCTGGTGTAATATATTTTCCAGTCATGTGCTGAAGAGAAACATTTTTTTCAGATGAGCTCACTTAAAGTTCACAAGATAAATATATCACAATGACAAATTGCAAAATGCTATTCATACATTTAGGTAAAAATTGTTCCCTCATTTGTTTGCATTTCACATAAACTGTATTACTGTTATTTCCAAAGAAAATATAGTACAAAAAAATTCTGATTAAAAATACAAGTATTGTTAATGGACCAAAGCAGAAATTTGTCTTAGCTTGTGGGGAAAAAAAATTACAGAAACTAAGTATACTCTTTTTGGGTGAAATTCATTCCAGCACAAAATGATATTCACTCAGCCCTCTGAACTACCTAATCCCTAACTCCCTACAGCATGTGACATGAGTGGAATAGTTAGTGCAGGAGGATATGCATCTGTTCTGTTCTGGATGGTGGAGAACTTCTCCACATGGGAAAGTGGTCTGAATTCATTCACATCACTGTCAGAATGTCTCAGGACTTGTCCAAAAGAATTTAAAAGAAATTTGGGAGCAAATTTGCCATGCAGTCATGACTCCATACCCGCAACTGTGAGGACACTTAGCCTGCTGTGTGAACTGGTTTAGCTGATGTGCTGTAAGCTAAGTAGCACTTGCTGTCAACAAAACCAGTCCATGTAGGGAAGGAACATGCAGTAGATCAGTGCTGTTGTTTTGCCTCTTAAAGGTATCTTCTACGTGTGGAATTGCAGGCAAGAGTCAAAAGGGTCCCCTGGAACAGGGCTACTGATTTCATTTTGTCCTGGGAGAAGAGAGGTATTTCTCAGTTAAATCCTCACAAGCTCTATCCATACGTTATGACACTGTGAGTAGAGCTTTTTGCTTGTTTTGATTAAAGCTTAAGATTTGTCCAATGAAGCATCAAATCCTGCATCTCCTTTAGATCACTAACTTACCCTACATAGAATCATAGAATCGTTTGGGTTAGAAGGGACCTCTGGAGGTCATCTAGTCCAACCCCCCTGCAGTGAACAGGGTCATCCCCAACTAGATCAGGTTGCTCAGAGCCTTGTTGAGCCTCATCTTGAATGCCTCCAGGGATGGGGCCTCAACCACCTCCCTGGGCAACCTGTTCCAGTGTTCCACTACCCTCATGGTAAGGAACTTTTTCCTAATATCCAATCTAAATCTACTCTTCTCTAATTTAAAACCATTGCCCCTTGTCCTTTCACTACATGCCTTTGTAAACAGGCCCTCTCCAGCCTTCTTGTAAGTTCCCTTTAGGTACTGGAAAGTCACTAGTAGGTACCCCGAAGTCTTCTCTTCTCCAGGCCGAACAATCCCAGCTCCTTCAGCCTGTCCTCATAGGAGAGGTGTTCCAGCCCCCTGATCATTTTTGTGGCCCTCCTCTGGACCTNTCGAGCCATTGACCACTACCCTCTGGATGCGACCATCCAGCCAGTTCCTTATCCACTGAACAGTCCACCCATCAAATCCATAGCTCTCTAACTTGGCCAGTAGAATGTTGTGGGGACTGTGTCAAAGGCCTTGCAGAAGTCCAGATAGATCACATCCACAGGTTGTCCCTTGTCCACTGAGGTAGTCACAGTATCGTAGAAAGCCACTAGGTTTGTCAGACAGGATCTGCCCTTAGTGAAGGCATGCTGACTGTCTCTGATCACCTCCCTCTCCTCCATGTGCCTTAGCAGACCTTCTAGATGAATCTGCTCCATGATCTTCCCAGGCACAGAGGTGAGACTGAGAGATCGGTAGTTACCAGGGTCAAGATTGTGTACATTCTCTGTACTGTCTTTAGCAGGCAATGAGTTTTTTGTGTAATGAGCAAGGACTTTCAGCTGCTGCCTTCGTTCATCTTCATGTAGATTCCTATTGACTAATACATTGCATGACTCAAGTCAAAGGATCTACATTTAGAACATAAGTAAAAATGAGGAACTGTGACAACAATAAATTTTATATTTAACATTATATAGCAGTAAAAAGTGAGTGAGTGTTTTTATTGGTAGAATATATATAGTAAAGTAACATTGGGATCAGAACTATTATTTAACACACATAGAAGGTAATGTGCTGGAGGTCTGTAATTTCAGCGCTCGCTATTCTTATCACTTTTATGTTATCTGTTCAGAGATCACTTATGGAATTAATATATCCTGATTTCTCTTTCCAAACAATTATATGCACCCTTGCTTCCAACACATATGCATGTTCTCTCTTTCTCACACACACAAAAAGGATTCTATAACAACAGGACCATTATAGAGAATGATCTAAAACATGTGGACTGCAGCCAATATTTAGATATGGTATAGTAAATTCTGGAAGGTATAAAAAGGAAATAACTGAACTCATTGAAGAGAAAAATGAGACAGTCTTAAGTATTTTTAATCACAGAGTTTCATATAAAAACATATGCAAGACACTGAGCCTAACACTGAAGGGAAAAGAGGATAAGGAAGAGGAGAAATTCAGTTCCATTGGGATTTGGAATGGGAGGTTTTTAGCATTTTTATAAGAACCTTTCAGGAGATTAACGTAAACCATTTAAGTAAATATATAAATATGTTTACCAAGAGGCAGGCTCCTGTGTGACAACTGTGACCTGTGAAATTTGTCAGACATTGCCAGAGCTCAGTCTGAGCTAAAGGAGTAGCCAATGTGCTGCTCCTCCTTCCTTCCCTCCACAGATTGCTGTCACACCTGCTTTGCAGGCAGCTCAGTTACTCTGCCCACTCCCTCACTTTGTCCAAAGGGATCCCTGGGAGAGAGAAACAGCCACTGCAGCAGTATCTGAGATGAAGGAAGAGTGAGCCACTTCCTTTCCCCTTTCTCAAAATACTCTGCTGTATCCAAGTTTCTGCCAAATCAGTTTTTGCTCAACATCCCAGCACACTGAGCTGAGATCTACAGCTCACCTCCACAGCTGGGAAGCTGTGGACAGCATCTCCTCTGTGTCTGCCCATACGCCATTTCCCTGGGCAGGTATGTTGAACTTTAGATATTTATAGGTATGTGCAGTTGCCCACTATTCTGCATATAGCTCTGTTCTGTATTTGCATAAAATGCCATGCATGGAGTGAAACCTGCTTATCATTAATCAAATGCTTTAGTGAGTTGGAATTTTTGCTGAGGTTTTTGCTGAGCCTGGGCTTCAACATTTTCACACTTGCAAACTGCACTTGAAAAAAACTAACAGCCAGCATCTGTGTGATAGATAGTTGTTCAAAAGTACAACAAATGCAAAACAACACTTCCTTGTTTTAGTTAGTGTTGGACATGGATGTGGGAGAAGGACAGAGTGGGGCTTTTTAGAAGTATTAGTCTTACTCAGCAGGGGGTGAAACACCCATTTCATCAGCCTGTTTCATAACTGCTTCCTAAAGCACATAGAAACAAATGGGACTGATTCTGCCAGCTCTGCTCATTCAAAATACAACTTTATCCCATCAGAAATTGGCTTGAGTCTTCATGGTGCTTTTCTGCCTAAAGAAGGCTTTACTTGTGAGCACTGAATAAAGCAAAACTGCTGGTGAACAAGAATCCCCAGTCACAAGCTAAAGAACTAGATCTGCATTAAGAAATTAAAAACAAAGTTTCCATGAGTGAAAGGACAAATATTGGTTTGAATTCTTGAATGTACGAATCAATGAAAAGACACTACCAGACAATTGTCTCTTCCTCCACACATCCTCAAGTCCAGAGCTGGTGAGAACTAATGAGAGAGGCAATCTGCTCATGGAGGTGACAGGAAAACCATTTTGCTGAGATGAAGTCCACTGAGTATTTAACGCAGGAATACCTTCTAGTCTGAAAGTGTTGTAAGAAAAATCTCATTGTGAAGGGTAACAGCCTAGGTGCATAGCTGTTGAGGTGCAGCAGAAGCATGCATTAAGGAGGCTATGTTGCATTTTAGGCTGTTTTTAGATTGGAGAATTGTTACCAAAATAATCCCACATGGGCTGATTCCGCTGCAGCTGCACCAGGGTCAGCAACAATGGGAGTACAGACAGCTTTCAGCTCCAGCAGCCGTTTTCAGCACTGGATCAGTTAACCCTGCTCTGAGGAGGGTTAATTGACACAGTACTGCAAATGGCTGACGAGATGAAAACTCATATATTATGACTCCAAACATCCCTAACAACTGTGCAGCTGCAATTGTATTAGCAGTGGTGGGAATTTGGAGGGGAGAAGAAAATTCCCCAGTGCAGAGAAGGCCTGAGAGTAAGCCTTAATGTTCTTTTCTGGGTCTTGTCAGTTGTAGTCATGCTTCCCTAAAGCATTCTCCCAGCCATCTGCAGGAGCAGCAGCCACTGTTGGTTCCACCAGCTGGATGAAGAGAAATGAGTGTAAGAGTAGGGATTCACCCTGGCCCATCTGATAGGTGCACTCAAGGTTCCTATGCCTACTCTCTCCTTCTCTTTCTTGTATCCCCAGGGACCAAAGAGAGCTCATTCAAAAAGAAAAACAAAAGTTAACTTTTCCCATAAATATATTTGTGAATACTGTACTTCTCCTGGGCAGATTGATTTTCTAGAAACAGAGTATCAGTGTTCCCAGCTCCTTGAGTACCCATTCTAGCCTTTGACTATATAGTTTTGGCTGCTCTGGTTGGCCACAAAAGTGGAATAACCAAACAATATATGACCCTTATAGAGAGGGTAGCCTCTAGCACTGGTAGGCCAAGACTGTTCCTCCAATGAGCTCTCTGAAGCAGTGCAGAGCTGGAAGTTCCTTGAAGAACTGAGGAAACAGGCAGAAAAATTACTCTGAATTTTACCATTTGTTTTGTCATGACTGGCCAGAGACCTCTTTCAAAGCCAATCTGTTTGTGCTTCCCCTGAACTAGGGCCTTAAACTTATCACTATCCCTTTTGAATAGCTTGCATTTCATGAGAACTAGGTGAAAAAAGGACCCCCCCTTGAGTAGAATTGGAAGGGTCCCTGACTCTTTGCACTCTGAAATACATGGTGTGCGGGCACTGTAAAGTCAGTAATGCACTGCCAGTCACACCCACTGCATTGAAGACCTTCAGTGAAACACAGTGGCTTGGAAGAAAACATTGTTCTCTCCTCATGTAATGCACTAGGAGTTGAGATCATCTAAGCTCCCAGGCTTCCTCAGGTGGGAGTTAGATAGTTACGTATGGGTTATGTTAGGTTGCTGTCTGTGGCTGTCCCCTCCCTCTGATGGTGCACAGCATGAGCCTGTTGATTTCCAGGGGGTGCTGCTTCTGCATCCACAGCCCTTTGAGAAAGGAAGAGCACAGGAAAGGGATTCCTTGTTGCAATGTATAATCTCCACGGCCTATTTAACCTGTAATTTTCTGTCTTTCTGAAAGATACTTTGCTGCAACCTGGAGTTCTGTGTTCTGATGCAAAACATTATTGCTGCTCTTAGACCGCACAATTTAAAAAGATCATCTCTAGGAACAGAGATCAATTAACCCTGTACAAGCCATCACACTGACTACAGAATTCAAACAGCCTCTTTATAAGTGTTTTGGGTTAGAAAGCAAAATTTCCATCCTACTTTTCATTCTTCTAATTCTTGTAAGAAGTTTCTCTAATTTCTTTGGAAATTTACTAAGTTTACAGGCTCATGCAGAGTGGTAACTAGGCCTTGTTTTGATGTTTATAAATTTCCTGCCCTATTCTTCTTCCTTCCAGAAAACAAACACAAAAAAAACCCCCCCAAAAACAAAAAACAACAAACCCCAAACTAACCAACCAAAAAAAAACCCCAACGAAAACAACTCACTGACAATTAATACTTCTGTTGACAGTCTGAAGCTTAAATCTCAGACCAAAGCTGGTGGAAAGTAGGTCATCTCTATTCCAGTAACTTTGCAGTATTATCTTCAATGAATTGCACAGTTATATTCACTGGTGTTTGCACTGGATGGAGCAATAATCCATACTGTCAGAGGATGGATTGGAACAGTGGAAGGGACAGTTACCACATCTCTTTTGGGAAGGAATCTGGAACAAAAACAAGAGCTGGCTTCTCGGCTTCCACCAGCCACTTAAGGAAGTTGGGCTTTCTGGGTTCTGGATGTTGTGTTGCTTACCTGTGTTAAGGCACTCTGGATGAAAATATACAAGCAAAATTTTGGATTAGTTTAGGCAGGTTTGTATCCTTAGAGCTGCCATTGGGAATAGCACACTGTTTAATAATCAAGAGCTTTTGGTTAAAGAGAGAATCAACACATTTGCAAATACATGAAAGACCCATAGTCATTTAGAACTCTGATACTAATTCTTGTTAGGGTAGTGAATGTGTAGGCAGACATACCTAGAAAGACCCAAAGTCCATTGTGCTGGGCACAGTGCAAGTGCTGAGCCCTTTCTTGTCCAGAACAGTTTTCAAGCAGTGAGTTTAGGAACTTTGCTTCTGTGTGAAGATCATTTGCTTATGGCTGTATGTAAAAGATCTTTGGACTATGGTGGTGTTACTAGAACTCTTCAGGGGAAGAGTAATGGAACTATTAATAGCCCATATAGGATGAATCTGTGGCAATAGCAGTTTTGGAGCTACCACTTCCTTCCAGAGAACTGGATATGTGAATATGCTTCAGAGAGATTAACAGATGTTATAAAAGTTATTTGCTGCTATGCTTTAAACTACAGAGTTTATAACCTCCGCTTGGAATCCTGATCTCATATAGCAGCTTAATCTTTTGATGTACAGAACGGATATAGGGTCCTTCTTCATGGTATGATGGGAACTGAGTATTTTATAAAGTATAGTTGGGACTACAAGGCCTTTCTGATAGCTAGGAGATTTAACAGGTGGACTCTGTCTGTCTTCCATACAGGGTTGCTTTTGGGGATGGGAGGAAAGCAGGCTTTGGGAGGCTTGTGATTGGATTAAGAACACTTTGGGAATATTTTCAGCCTTAAGAAGTGTTCTAGGATTACTCTTTCCTTAGCCCATCTGTCTGCAGTGTACTTTTCCTGTTCCACAGAAAATAACTCAGCTGTCTCCTCAGCACAGTCCTTGCTCGTCAATGATTGCATATGTTTGATCGGACTAACTTTTTGCTTGATTATGTTTCTTTATTTATCTATAGATGGCAAAGAATTTATAGGACATCAAGACAAATAGATGTATCTAGATAGCCAGTGCAAGAAAGCATTGCAGCAGTTCTCTGCCCTCTTCAGCATTACATATGATAATGCAACTTTTTATTTCCTTCTAAGGGTTCTTTTGTGTTTGTCTTGTGTTTGTCTCGGGAGTAGGAGAGCAAGGATGTGAGGAGTTACCGGGATGGCGCTCTCTCAGCCAAAGTCCAAGCCCTTCAGGGAGCTGTGGGACTGGGAGAAATGCCCAAGTCGCACATACTGCCCAAGCGTGAGTGTTTTGTTTAGAGGACACACACACACACACACACATCGGGGTCCTCCCTGGCCTTTGTAGCGACCTTCTCGCGGCACAGTGAAGAGGCGCCTAGCCGTGGATCCCCCGGGAGAGGACCAAACACCAAAGCAGAGAGAAGGCTGTGTGGGACACACTGCTTAAGGAGATTGGGAAGATTCGCAGACCGCAGTCGCGTCGTGCTCTCGGGGACAATGTCGGGGCAGAGCTCTTCCGAAGAGGTCATTCCCCATGCCCGTCCGGTACCGGCAGGAAAGCTCCGACCCGCTGTCGGGTTACACCACCCACATCCTAGCCCGGCGGCTACTGTCCCTGGGAGCGCCGAGCCCGCCGCGGCGTGCCGCTGCAATAGTAGCGCCTCCGCGGCGGCAGGACCAGCAGGCAAAGGGCTCCGCTCCCGCCGGCTACTCGCGGCCGCGGTCGGAGCGCGGGTGACGCTCCTTGAGCCCGGCCCAGGGGCGGCCCCGGCCCGGCCGCCTTTGTTCCGCTCGGCGGCTAGGCGCCCACGTGCAGGGACGGCGACGGGGCGGCTCCACGATCGCGCAGCCCCACACAGCCGCCGGCGGCTGTGGGGGTGTGTGGCAGTATGTGTGTGGGGGGGATGGTGACCAGACTCCCCCACCTTTTCCCGTCGCCGCTGCGCTAAGCTGCGCGGCGGCAGCGGCGGGACGCGGGACGGAGCGGCGGGATTCCGGCCTGGCCCTTTAAACCTGCCGCGGCGGCGGGGCCGGGCCGGTGTGGGACACGTGAGGCGGCCGCGGCGTGCTCTGCCGCCGCTGCCCCGGCTGCCGTGCTGCTCGTATTTTATCTGGCCGGCCGCCAGCCAGCCCCCGGTCGCTCGCTGGGTTTTTTCGGTTTTTCTCTCTGCCTCCTCCTCTTTTTATTTTTTTTATTTTTTTTTGCACAGCCCCCTCCTGTTTTTCCACCCGCGGGTGAAGGTGGTTTTCCTTTTCTTTTTTTTTTTTTAACCCCTCATCCTCGTTTAGTCCGTGGGCAGGACTCGCATAATAATATTTCCAGTCCCACCAGCTCGCATCACAGACACGAATCCAGGCCCGCCCCCC